>BQNB010086359.1:2308-28214 GCA_026074375.1 Tanacetum coccineum | reverse complement strand
ACTAATTAAAGACCGAAGCTCCATCGTAGAGTGACCGAGCTTCCTTGTTCGACTCAATAAATTGAGGCTAACAAAAACTTTCTTCCTTTTGTTGTATTGAAATTTCAAGTGAAATACAATATTTTTCAAGTTGTAAAAATCGTTTTGAAAGTTCATTGTAAACTTCCATACAAACCATATCTTTCATTTTGAGAAGCTCAGCATTAAGCAAAGCATCCTGGTCAATCTCTCCTCCCCTATGACACATATTTGTTGAAGTAGGAGTGGTATTGCTATCAATAATAGTTTCCAACAGATGTGTAGAGCAGTCAATTGTACCTCAGCAAATGGCTCATCGTTATTTACTGGTCTGATATCTGCATCCACAGCTTGTGTGGTATAATTCCCTGAACTGCTACTTGTATCATGCTTGTCGGGCTTTGTCCTACTGCTTTCTGTGACAACCAACCCAGTATCAACTGCTTCACGCATATTGACCTTTTCCTTTTGCCTTTGCATCTGAGTTTCAGTCTATGATTTGCTGAATGCATTGTTGTTTTTAGGCTCTATCAAACAGCTTTTTGATACAATCAAGCTGTCATCCATTGCTTGAACTAGATTGATCTGAATATCTTGAGACTGCATCTTGACACTTGACTTAATTTGATGCTCATGAAGTATTTCATCATGCAACTGACTTCCATTCTCCTTTAGTGCATTAAGTTCATTTTCTTTCATGCGTAATACACCATATGTATTTACAACTCTATGAATGACCGCTTCAAGTGTATCTAGGTTCTTGATTCGTGGTATGGTATACACTTATATAGCAACCCTAATACAGATCCTAACCGAATGCCCTTGACCAAGGCAAAAGGTCAAATTCCACAAAAGGATAAAATACACAAGATAGAATCAATGATAAAAAGATTCCGGAAGAGATATTCCCGGGTCGTATGTCCCAACGAGGCTGCAATTGAAGGTAATCCTGGTTTGATGAGAAATTGAATGATGGAATATCGAGTCACGAATGATGATTGGAGTTTGAATATGACAAGGATGAGGTTATGATTTGGAACTAACACTGATAAGCAAATGTATATAAAAATAAACAAAGAACATAAGCTAGAACAAGAATAAAAGCTAGAATTGGGAAAAATACTAAAAACTTTTACACTAAAACACAAGTAAGCTCAAATAAACTTAAGACAAATCAAATAAGCTAAGCTAACTCTAAATAAGCAAATTCAAAAAGCAATTAAGCTAAACTAAGCAAGGAAACTCAGCAGTACTAACAACAGTACTAATAGTTTTAACTAACAGTACTAACTTTGAGTTAGTACTGCTAGCTTTAAAAGTTAGTACCGCTAGCTTTAACAAAACACAATGAAACGAGAAATAAGCAAATAAAACAAAACAGATGTTTACCTAACCCTAATAAGCACTTCAGGAGTAAGAATAAGCAACTAGAATAAACCAGAATGGCAAATGAGCTAAAAAAGCTACAATCCCGTTTTTAGTCCAAGTCCTCAAAAAGTGCTGATTTTAAAAAGTCGTTTTTAGCCAAAACGCAAAACACGAAAGTTGTTCACAACATGTTTTTAAGCAACTTTAATAAAGACACCTTGCTAAAATAAGCACTTTATAAGCTCCAAAAAGCCAAATAAGCTGCTGATTGCAGAAAGTTGCTCAAACTTTTGGTTTTTGGTATTTTGGACACTACAAACTCAAAATAAGCTCAAATTCGAAAAGGAGAGATGTTTTGGAAAGCTTATATGTTGCTTAATCTGATTCCAAAAAGCTTTTTCAACCAAACACAACTTAACTTAACTCAATTTGCATCAAAAAGTAGTAAACTCTAAAATTTTCCTAAATAAGCCAAAATAAAAATAAGCTAAAATCACCAATAAGCCAAACTGAAAAGTGGGCTTTTGGAAATAAGCTCACTAATGAGTCCTTATTAAGCCCACCTATTCACTTTTTTAAATAAGCCACTGAAATAAGCACAATAAGCACAAATGGCTACACTACTATTTTTTGGATTTTAATGAAAATAAGCACTTTTAGACCTAAAATAAGCTACTGAAATAAGCTCAAAACTTTAAACAAACCTCAAACAGATTTAGTTCACCCTCCAATGAGCTTATGTTCAAAAAATCATAACCTAAAACCTAATCTAACTATCCTAAAAGTGAGATCAAAAATTGGTGAACTACCGGTACTAACCTGGAGTTAGTACCGCTAGTTAAAAGTTAATACTGCTAGGCTTAAGTTAATACTGCTAGGCTTAAGTTAATACTGCTAGGCTTAAGTTAATACTGCTAGGCTTAAAAGTAGCAAAAAAATATGGAGATTATATTCAAGGCAATCTCATGATATGTCAAGTATACTATGTTGAAGGCCTAGGACACAACTTGTTTTCGGTTGGACAATTTTGTGATGGAGATTTAGAAGTAGACTTTCGTTCAAACACTTGTTATGTTTGGAATTTGGAGGGTGATGATTTGCTTACCGGTTCTCGTGAATCCAATCTCTACACCATATCCATTTTTGAGTTGGCGGCTTCTTTTCCAGTATGCTTAATGTCCAAAGCCACATCAACAAAATCCTATGGCACCGACGGCTTTCTCATTTGAATTTTAGTACCATTAATCAACTCACATTAAAAGATCTAGTTGATGGGCTTCTAAAATTTAAGTATGATAAAGATCACTTATGTTCAGCATGTGTGTCACACCCTGTCAGCGGCGGAAACACATGAATGTAACATAATGATCAATCATAACACAAGATACATAAAAGAGAAAACTAAAATGCATTAATGAAAGTGTCATGATGACCATCAACCTCAAAACAACCTTGAGTAATGTCCCATCCAAGAACACAACACATAGTCGCCAATTATTACAACCTTAAGCCCACGCAAGGGTCCACATAATCTTATCCTCAATCCTCAAGAAACCAAATCCATAACATACATCAAAATGCATAACAAGGATTGAAAACACCTTATTCGGGGGGTCTTGGTTGATCAAAATAAACAAGATATATCATTGTTAGTTTCTAGTAAGAGAAAGTAGAGAGAGGGTAAGATGAACACAAAAAGAAGAATATTAGATTAGAAAGAGAAAGTGAAAAATAAAATGAACATCCACACCCCCTATGATGTGGGGGGGGGGGTATTTATAGCCTATACTAAAGCTATCTATCTCATTATTATAATAGTAGTCCTTGCATATAGCATATGATCTATAGTTATTCAAATTCACGTGTAAGACGCCAGTTTTACAAAATAGTAAGGCTAATGGTGTCACACATCCTTAAGATAATCTTCAATGATCTTGATCTACTTGAATGCTCCAGCTTTATTTCTTCAGCTTGTAGAATCTAGTTGAGTTTTTACTCCCTCCTAACTAGTAGGCTCTTTTTTTCCTTCAGCTCCCTCCCAAACAGACACCCTTGAGACTGATTAAGAATCAATACAGAAGTCTTTTTAAGGACCTCCTTTCTCATTTAGGATACACTATTGGAGGGGATGATATCATCAAATTGTCTCACTTAGGAAGCATTCCAGTTTAGAAGTACACACTTTATCCCTTTACCGACATCGAAACCCTAGCACCAAAATCAATTAAGACCCAGAAATGCACTTTTCTCCCTCCCGGAAAGACATGGTAAGACTTGCTACACCAAAGTCAACTAATTCCTGAGTGTAAGCAATTTATCCCTCTATGTAGTCAAAATGGTAACATCAAAGTCAACTAAGTCCCGAATGTACCCATTTAAGTTGTTTCACCAAAGTCAACTAAGTCCCGAGTGAAAGCAATTTATCTCGCTATGTAATCGAAATGGTAACATCAAAACGGTAACATAAAAATAACTAAGTACCGGATGTACACATTTCTCCCTCCAGGATGATGACTATTTGAGGAATCATCCTACTCATGTGTACATCGTATATCAACTGAAACTACTTACTTAGCTTCATAACCCATGATTGCATAGGCAATACTCTGTGTCGAATCGTACTCTCTTAAACAATTCTCTCTTGATTAACCCAAACTAAATCCCCTTATCTATTTTGTCGGCTAATACTGATGACCACTGATTGAAGCATAATCCTTCACTTGTGACTTAATCTTGTACTATCCATGTGACGAAGGAACGATGCAGAGGCAAATCTCTGAGTACCATATACTCACCCAAAAGTATACAAAAAATACATCACCACTTGAAAAAACCACTTGAAATCTCCTCTAACTACTTGAACACACTGACATACTGATACAATGTAACTCCTTAAAGTGATAGCTACTTTGTGGGTATAGGTAGAAAGAATCACAAAAGCAACTAGATATCCAAGTCGTCGTCACTAACACAAGTCATCTTTGTTGTGGAGAAAGAAAGAACTGAAGACGAAATAAGTACACTTCCCGTGAAAGTCTACTTCAATCCCAGATAAGTAACATCGTACTATAACCCCGTAGTCATTAAAGTTCAATAATAGCCGCTATGAATGAAGGTGAACTTTGATAAGGATAGTTTTTAGTGTAATGTATTGTGTTTGTTGTATTGTTGTTCGTGATTTTTTTTTGATGTGTTGTGGTAATTAACGGATATCGGTTTAAATATTGTTATTACATCACCATAGCCCATCCAAGTAGTAAAACCCGGTCTGTTACACATTACCCCGCCCTGATATTGTTTTACTACCCGGCTCAACCATCATACCGGGACTAATCCAATAGTAACAGTCCAGGCCAATAATCAAATGCTTTCCAAATGATGTATTATAGCAAAAAATCAGCCAATGCAAAAATAATAATATCATTCGAATATTATTAGGCCAAACCTTCTAAATTTGATGCTTAGCCCAAGGTTATAAATATCTTCATAAAAAACTCTGCCCAAATCATGATTAGTAAACCCGGTTTGCTACACAACCCATAAATCCAACTGCAACAACATCCGGCCCATGTATAGTATCCAGTTAGGGGCCCAATATTAGCCAACTCAACCCTAAATCATAGGAGTATAAGTACACTACATTGTATTAACCCTAGTTCCACTCAATCCCTTTTGAAACGCAGTCACGCTAAGACCATAACTATATACCCTTCATCCATTTCACAATCCAACTCCAGTTCCCATTCCTCTATTTCTCTAAATCTCTAACAAATCGAATGCCAAACAAACATTCCTCTCCTTTGTGAAACTCATCAATAAGCTCGAATACCCACTACAATCGTAACACTTTAAGTAATACCGAAACAAAGATAGTCTTTCAGCCTAGTTCATCTTCAAGATCTCATAGTAGGTCTCGGGTAAGTATTAAATTGATGCGTTTCTTTATGGTTTTATATTTGAGTTTACTTTCCAACGAAAAGAGGATAGATTATAACATAATTGTTATAAATCTATCTTCAGTTTCGAAAATTTAGAGAAAGAGTTATGTCTTTTCATAGATCGATGAGGAGTTTGTGTTTAGTCAAAAAAAACTTCGTTGATGACGAATAAACACACAATTGAGATCAAATTGTACTTTTTATTTTTTCTGTGTCGAGTCTTTTAAGGATGGAGTGGGATAAGTTTAGTTTGGATTTGATGTGAATTATTTGTGACGAAGGGATATTAGATTTAGATTTGGATTTGTGATGTTGTTGGATTTGTAATTGAAGATGGTTGCTAGATGTGGTTGTATGATGAAGCAGTTGTGTTGATATAGATTCGAGTCTGTCTTCTTGATTCTACCTTTCTGTTTGACTTTTGACCGACTCAGTTGAGTTGACCCGGGTCAACTCGTAATTACCTAGTTGACTCAGTTTGGGTTGGGTTGGTTGTATACTTCACCTAGGCTGAGGTATACTTCGCCTAAGGCAGATGTATAGTTCACCCAAGCTTGGCGTATAATTCGCCCAACTTGGTTGGTATAAATCGCCTAACCAAAACTGTATAATTCGCCCTAAGGGCTTCGTATAATTCGCCTAAGCTTATGAGTGTATACTTCGCCCTATGTATAAATCACCCAATAGGTGCGTATAACTTGCCCGTCACTTTCAGTGGTCCACAAACAAACAAAACCTAGATCCAGAAATTTCGGATCTGTGTTTTCTTGTCTTTTTTTCTTGTTATCTTTGAAAATGAGCAGATTTAATAACCAAAACAGCTTTTAAAAGGCTGTTGACAACCTGATAAGCTCGAAAAAAAGAACTCATAAGCTGTTGTAGCTAAATAACCTGAACAGTAAGCCTGAACATAAACTTAAGGACGAAATAAGCCCAAAATAAGCCATAAAATGAAACCAGATCTGCTTTTTGGATAAGTTTTGGAAAAATAAGGAGACCAAAAAAATATTATCAAAAAACAAGAAATAAACTGTGATCGAGTCCAAACTACACGTATATAAATATATATAATATATATAAATACGTAATAATAAGGATATTATTATTATTGAGTTATTGCTATTATTAGGGGATTATTTTGAAGATGTGATTACGAAGATGATTGATTATCACTTATTTGATGTTGTAGTTGAGTTTCACAGATGCGTGTTCTTATCATATCTTAAAGTTGTGTTTATAGCAAGACATTGACTTTAAAGATAACTTGTTCGTGCTTAAATGGTGTGACGAAGACTTGTCAAAATCTAGCAAAGGTGTATGAATTTTTCTTTATGGTGTCTCAATCTCACAATTTGTTATCACTTAGTATTTGTCTTCATAGAAGATGAGGTTTTTGTGCAAGAGGGATGCGGTCTACTATATTTCACGGATTTATTTATAACAGTTCCGCGTCACGTGATAGTGCACGACAAAAGACACAATTTGCGGAGATTTTACTTCTTCATCAAATACGTTTATTCCAGTTTTCTTCATCAGAGATCACTACCTAAGCCTATACAGAGTTTGAGATTCAAGAGATGGTAAACATATTGTTTATCAGGGAAGCTTATTGTGATTAAATGTTAAACCATCTACTACTATGCATCTACTTAGAGGTGTGAAAGTATTTTACAATATTTGGCTTTATCACAAAAGACCCCTATTAGAAATACAAAAAAAGGGGGAAGAAGACTACAAGAAATATGAATTTGCAGCTTATTTATGTGTTGGTGGCAAGTTTCAAGAAGATCTTTCAGTCAAGGGTAAGCATTGAGATTGTTTCATAATGAAGATTGTTTTGTAAATCAAATAGGGTAAGATTGATGGGATCTTGAGACTTGATGATTACAAAACTACATATGCAAAATTGAAGAAAGATAAAGCACAACAAGGACTTAATGAGAAATATAAAAATTTTTGTTTAGCTTTTACCCCCCCTATGTAAAGCGAGTTTTCTTGTAAACCCTCTAAATAAAGGGTATTAAAGGCTTCTGTTTTTAAGCATCCATCATAGTTTGGATCTCTCCAATGAAGTCTAATAGTTAGTTAGTATATGTAGTTATTAGTTTAGCCTAAGGATCATTTGACCTTCGGGTAGTAGATTAATAAAATGTTTTCTAGTAAAACCTTTGTTTTAAACAACAAACTGTGTCTTTATAATTCCGCTGTGCATATTAATGATTGTTTTATAAAACTAATCTTATGATTTGCAAACGATCTCCACAGTTTACTTTACCATGTGGTCACAGTAATAGCCGACAGAATACGAGGTTGGTAAGTTAGCCAGAGAGTTTAAAAAAAGTTAGATATAAACAGCAATTCTCACCAGTAATATTTGAAGCTACAAAACAACAATGAAACTTCACATTCTAGTAAAATACCTTTCAAAGTCTTCAAATGTCATTCAACTTATCAAGAAGAAAGGCGAAAAGACAAGAACTTACACAAGTATTGTGCGTACAACAGACAAGATGCTGTCCAAGATATCGAAACCATCATGGGAGAACACGGTATCTTAGAATACTAGATGTTATCATGTCCAACTTCCAGGGGAAAGTAGTATAAACATACTGAACTTTAGTAAGGTTTGTGAAGTATTCTACAAGATGTGAGAAGATTTGTTGCTGATTTTCTCACATGTACCCCCGAACGTAAATTCACCCAAGACCAAACTGTCATGAAATAGAATAAAGCAGTAAAATTTTTAATGTAAGATGATAACACATTTGTAAGATAATCCTTAAAGGGAAAACTGCTCACACTCCAGACTTAGTTTGACTTTGATGTTAGCAAATCACATCAGCACTATTCCTGGAGAAAAACGTGCATTTCCTAGTCGATAATTTATTTGGTGCTACGGTTTCAACTTCGTGAAAAGGATAAAAGTGTGTACTCAGGTATTAGGATGGTTCTTCTAACAAAAATTCCGTTATGGCACTTAAAAAGTCATTGTAGAAGATCGTTTCTAACTTACATCAAGTTTTAGAATCTGCTTAAGATACGCTGTTGGTTTTGGAGGGAAGCAATTTCAAAACTAAGTAAAAATGAGTCTATGAAGAAAGCTTTCCAAGACTATACGGCATGAATCATGCAAACTAACAATTGTTCCAGATAAGAAAAGACACAAAAGATCTAAGCTGGAGTACAAGTATCAACACTAGAAGATAAAGATGTCATCTTCAGCATTGGAAGCGCTTTGAAAGACTTTATTTTGTTGTATTTCGTAATTGTTAGGAACATTGTAAGTAATTGCGTATGGCCACATATTGGGGGAAGATTGTTAGCCTTAAAATATGTCGGCTAATACAAAATTACACTAGTTTAAAAAAACTTATAGTCGAACACAAGACTTAGAAAAGTCAAGTTAGGATAATAGAGTATATCAAAGGGGCTATAAATACCCCCTCCATACTTCCATGGAGGGGTAAGGATAATCATTTGTATCTCATAAGTATGTGTGTTTCCTTTCTCTCTCTAGAATACATATTTCCCTCTCTACACTTTTCTCTCTAATCTAATAAACATGGCAACTTATTTCTTTTATCCTCCCTGACCTCCAGATCGTGTGTTTTAGTCTAGAATCTTTATGAATAACATGTTTAAAAATTCCGAATGAAGTTTTAAACAAATTTGTAGAATATATGTTTGATCTAATCTCACAATCAAATGACAAAGAACTAGAGAGAGAAAGTAGAAGGATGAACACTTTTAGAGAGAGAACGAAAAGAGAGAATAATTACTTAGTGAAATGAAAAGTAAACAACCAACACCCTCTCCAAGCAATGAAGAGGGTACTTATACTCTAGTCTTGGCCGGCCATAGGCTCTAAATGGGCTTTCCATGGGCCTTGGGCCATTATACCTTACTAAGGTTCCAAAAAGTAAATAAGACTAACGAGCTACGTATTTTAGGTATGACCGAGACTTTTCTCGATTCCTAACAATCTCCCCGTAAGGGAGGTCACATCCTTTTACAAAAATCATAAGCCTAGCATTCTATGAATGTCTTCGTCTTTGCTCGTGGTCTTAAATCTTTATCTTTCAACTTGTGATATGCATAGTGATCTTTAGACTTTAGGCTTGAGCTTGTTCCTTTAAGCTTGACTTGTGTGTGAACTTGAACTTCTTTGAGATCATCAACCAAGCATAATCTCTTATCATCATCTTGTGATATTTTTTCCATCTTGTGTACTTGTGACTTTCAGACCGACATGCTTATACTTTTCTTGATTTTGAAAGCTTGTGAAGCCATCTTTCTTGAAGTTCTTTAACTTTAACACTTCGTCACT
Source organism: Tanacetum coccineum (assembly GCA_026074375.1). Lineage (NCBI taxonomy): Eukaryota > Viridiplantae > Streptophyta > Magnoliopsida > Asterales > Asteraceae > Tanacetum > Tanacetum coccineum. Next base: position 18,563 of record BQNB010086359.1, on the reverse strand, counting down.
TCATGAAAGACGTGCGGTATCATAGTAGCGAAAATTTCTTAAAATTCTTAAAATTTAATACTTCATCACTTCAAGAAAGGCGTACGGTATCAGAGTAGTGGAAGTCTTGAAACATGTACTTGAGCTTTCATGATGTCATTACACATGTCGATCGAGTATGCGCATGTGGCTATGAATCTTGACTTGTCTTGTACCAGCTGCTGCCACCATCGGGATTACCTGCATGAATGGGTTAGTGATAAACAACATGTATGGACGAAAGTGTCTTTGTCACTTCATTAAATACGATTGCAATAACCACGATTCCCTGTTGATCAGTATAAATATTGCTTGTGATCAGGTAGAGTTCCAATGAATCTCCTTGATAGGGTTTCATAGCTGCATTAGCCGTTCTCATTACCAGAGCATCTCAAAGCAGACAACACGGTATGAGTGAACCAGTAAGACAAAGCCTCACCGATTGAAATAAAAATTGATTTAAAAATCAATCGACGTGTCACTTGCTAAAATGATTTTGCGACACATCGAGAGTTTTAGGCATTTCAAAAGTCATCAATCGTCAATTCATAGTCTGGACTGAATTGATATCCAGTGTCACAAGTTTGATCCATATAGGATCTCACAAGTCACCTACCACAAAGCTTGTTTGATGTTGGCTCTGGAAGGATTTCCATCCTTACTGTGAATACTTTAGTATCACTCTAATGTTCTGGCAAGATCACAAGGATAATGCGTAGAACTCTTAAGATATTACTTATTTTCACAATGTGAGAGCAACAAATATATTTGAATAGTATCCTAGTGAGATTTATAGATTATCTCTTTTGGCTCTAGAGTTAATAGTGCATATTTGGTTTTAGTAATCGGAAGGCTGGAGCAACCGGCCACCGTTTTCAATAACAACTAAACTCGTAGTGAGAGAAGTCGATAAAATGCGTGTATCTTCGTATAAAAATGAAAATAAGAGTCTTTTGAGTAGACCTTGAGTGCTAGTGGAGGGTTGAGCATCGCATCAAATGGATCATGATGATCACAAACGGACGCTCAAATACCAATACAACAACTTATGTTTCTGAAAATAGCATATGTATGGACCCACCCGGTTCTGCTAAGTGTAATGAGAAGCTTCTTTCTTTTCAACCCTTTATCTTAACTTTTCTTTTTCATACTTCAACCCTTTCCAATATGCTTACCAAACTTCATAACTAACACCTTTGTTGGGATTTGTTTTCCAATGTTCAGCTCTGTCTTAGTCTCATTTTTATCTTCGATTTTTCTCTCTTTTTCCTCCTTTTACATACCTAAGGACTTTTATTCTAACTAATGGAATGTCCCGAGGAAGAACCCTTCGGATTCTCTTGGCTGGATCGAGGAACGAACACCGATACCTAAGCCACCTATAACTCCAATTAATTAAATACAATGGTTCCGTCTTTGGTATTGTTCTCAGCCTTAAAACCATTTGAAAACATCAATCAAGGTACTTTGTGATATAAATTAAACCATTTAGTACCTCGATGGTTTTACTTTTCAGAAATTCTCCCCCTCAACACATGCATCGATAACCGAAATTGTTTAGCATGGTGAGGAAGGAGTTCACACTTAAGCCTTTATGATCACATTTTTATAAGTTATATATATTATTTAACCATTTTCCCCTCCCTTATCAAAAAATGTCAGCATCTTATGATAATTTAGATATCACTTGATTTAAATATGTATGAAAATTATTTGGGGAGAAAAATGTTCTGATTATATATATTAAGCCTTATTAGGAACATTTTAATGCTCCCCCTCAATTTCTGAGGGTATTATATGGTGTTTGAGTACGTTAATTTGGAAGATTTTGAATTTCTTAAGAAATTCTTGAAAATTCACACTCGAACACTATATATATGCCCCCTTTTTTGTCCTAACACTACACAGTAATAAATTCACAAGAATATGCATGAACAGACCTGAAAATGAGTTCAACCAAAAATGACACTGTCATTCTGTCTATTCAGCAAATCTGTAGTCCAGTCTTGATCATCTCCTTTTGGAAGTGTCTTAGCTTCCTCCCGACCCAACAATCCTTTCTTGAGTAGATTCAAAGCTTTCTTGCACGCCACATCAAGAAGTCTTAATGTATAAAGCCCAAATATCCGAAGTACATAATTAATTTGAAACCGTAACACCAAAGTCAATTAAATCCCGAATGTCTGCATTTCTCCTTACACGATAGTGATGATATAAATTGCAACACCAAAGTCAACTAAGTCTCGGATGTCACAATTATTCCCTTTAAGTAGTCGAAATGATAACACCTAAGTCAACTAAGTCCCAAATGTACACATTTCTTCCTGCCGGATACTAACTAACTAAAGGAATCATCATACTTATCAAAACTATGTGTACCTCTTTTGTCAACTAATCTACTCCTTCGAAACTAAGCTTAGTGATTAACTAATCAGGGAAACATTAATTGAATCAGAAACCTATCTTCTCACGCTTGAATAATTCTTCACACACCACTTCCCCCTGGAAGCTCAAATGATGCATACTAAAAATAACAAGATATCTCTTCCCCCATGTGGTTGAAATAGTGCACCCGAAAGTAACAAGTTAAAACACTGATTTTCTCTGCGGTTATGACATTTGTCTTCCCGGAATGGCCTAAAATGAAAGAAGGCTATGGACTCTATCACGTGAATTTGTTGTTCTTTCTAGTGTAGTCTGACTCCTTCCCCCTTGCTGGTTTCAATACCTCAGAATCAACAAAACCTTGGTACGCATGTTTTACTGTTAGATCGTGTTCAAAGAATCTAATAAGCCTTAAATCTAATCAAAGAGAATCAACTCAAGGCTTTAAAACTATGAAAGTTATTTCCAGAGCATATCATAATCCCTTTTACAACTTTGAGGTGTTTGGCAATATTGATTGTGTCCAGTAGTTTTAGAGCCTGAATTCACTAAGTCACAAAGTGCAAATAAGTCCCTAAAGTTTAAACAAATGACATCTAAAGCCCTTGTAGCTAATATAAATTAACTCCCCTTTAAATTGTTATCATTCATTATCAAAAACTTTATCTGTTTATTCCGTGACTTATTTTGAAAGACCGTTTTAAAAGATTTATTTGATGACACTTTCTCCCCCTCAAATAATGACCCGTTTTCTATTTAAAGAGCTGTTGTTATTGTTTGAGTGGTCGAATTGTATTTGAAAATTTTTTTGTGATTACAGAAAACACTGATTCATTGTGAAGAGTAACTTTTTAAACCAATAAAAAAAGAATTCTCTATTTTGGAACAAATAAAATCGGACTGATACGTACTCTTATTAGAAAAGAAAAGCACAGGTGAGATATAGGCAAACGGTAAACACATATTTGGCAATCCAAAAATGACTATTGCTGTCCAAAAAGCATGAACCAAGCCCGAGAAACTTAATTCCCGTTGTGAGGTCAAGTTTTCTTTTTGTCGAAATACTTGCCTTTAAGTTAAAGACCGGGTTGCTATATAAAATAATAGCAAGCCATATGACATGTTTTAAAACATTTTAAACTTCTGCTCGAACTTCATTTACAGCCTCGTATCATTATTGAATGACATTTCTAAGGCCGTAAATGTTATCTATTTTCAGAAGACATGTCATGATAACCTATTTTTGTATTTTTCTAATTTTGTATTTTCTTTTCTGGTTTTATATTTTTATATTTTCTTTTTGAAAAATTTATATAAAATGAAAAATCTTTTTTGGGTTTTTATGTTTTCATATATACATATAATACACAGGATATACCATGAGCTACCACCATTACTCGTCCTCTTCCTCTATCAGACGTTTTAGGGTTTCTAAAGACATGCTTCTCATACCAAGCTTTTCGATCAAGAAGTTGAATCTTTCTCGTGGCAAGGGTTTGTTGAAGATGTCAGCCAGTTGATATTCAGTCCGGACAAAGTATAGTTCCACTATTCTATTCTCCACTTGCTCCTATATAAGAAGGTTGCATACATCGATGTGCTTGGCTCTTGAGTGTTGAACGTTGTTGCAGCATAGAGCAATCACACTTTTGTTGTCGCAGTACAGAGGAATCTTATTGAATTGAAACCCATAGTCGGTTAGCTGTGATCGCATCCATAGGATTTGAGCACAACACCCAGATAAGGCAATATATTCAACCTCTGTATTCGAGATCGCAGTGCTCTTTTGCTTCTTGGAAGACCAGCTAACAAGTTTATCACCTAAGAATTAAGCGATTCTTCATGTACTACGTCTAGTGTCCTAACACCCTGTATGATCTGCGTCTGAATTTGCTGTTAGAGACTGATGACATCAAATAACGTCTATTTTATAGCATCATTGATCCCATGTAATTGACCCATTTTGTATGATTATTGCAAAGAATTGTTACTTAATCGTTTGTATTTGAGAATTGCAGTAATTATGGAGTACTTGGTGAAACTTAACTAAAAGGGCACGCATTCTGGAGCTTAAACGAAGATATTTTGAAGATTACTGTTCTGACAACCAATACGCCGTATCCATCAAGGAAGATACGGCGTATCTATGCCTGCACTCACCAATGACCATGAAGGAAACATGATCAATACGCCGTATCCAGAGAAGACCAATACACCGTATTAAAGATATAGAAGGTGAATATTCTAGAAGATATCAAATGTGGTCCCTACTCTAAGAAACCCCAATACACCGTATCCAAGATATTGGATACGCCGTATCGAACCGACTCCAGACCCTATAAATAGAAAACTCAAAAACATTTTAAAGTGTGCTAAACATATTCCATGATACCTAAACCACAAAAGTAAGATATTTCATGGTAGAAAAAAGAGCAAAAGAGGTCTTGCAAACCATTACGGAATCCAATCCCTAGGAGACAATTTTGTAATCGTGAGTATTTTTTGGTTATCATTCGTTAACTCAGATTAGTATACCTTGGCTAAGCCATTACTCATTGTGATTAATTATGAAGTTTGGAGAGGCTAATACCTTGGGTATTAGCCATTATCATATGAAGATCTGAATGTTTGGTTTTGTATATTTATCTTGATTGCTTTGATTTTTTCGTTGTTATCTTGTTTATGTTTATCAGTTTATACTTGTTTATGTGCTTTAATATGCGACCTATCATTCAACTGGATCTAGTGATACGGACCAAGTAATCTAGATGCCGGGATAGCTCTCCATATAGTGATTAATACATCTAGACCAATAGGATCACGATTAACGACCTGTCTTTGCCTTTAGATTGTGAGCTTAGTTGGACCGGTAGGTGACCCTTGGGATCAACGAGTATGTTCTAATTAATTGGTAAAGATTGGGTTGAGTGGACTACTAAGTGAATAATATCACGGTTTAAGGCATTTTAAGAGGGTAACGTCTTTATAGCTAGGTTTAACAAGATCCCATTTACTTTAATCCCAAGATAAATATAATCAATCCAATAAAGGATGCTTTATGTGGATGATTTAATTATGACAGAATTAATGTGTCTAGGTCTTAGGAAGAAGTCCCGCCTAAGTCTTAAGAATGATATGCCGCCTAGAGATAAGTAATCATTGCACTGAATAAACAAACAAACTTCTAATCGAAATAATGATGGCTAATACAATTTTCTATTATAAGGATTGACCACTCTTTTATCTTCTGTTTTAATTTGCCTTGCTGGGTTAAAGTGTCTGATCGATTTATAGTCCACCACCAAACCCGTTCAGTCTCTCAGAACTGAAACCCCCCCCCCCCCTTTTAACCTGTTAGAATTATGATTAGAACTAATAATAAAGATTTAGCATAGGTTTGAACTTACATAGTAGACAAAGTATTAATGAAAATGAAAGTTTTATCCTCGCTTCAAGTGATTGACACCCTACTTACCATGAATCTACCACCAGACCGGGTACACTGCCCGTTAAAGTATTGTTTTTGGTTAAGTCAGTAAAATATAAATTTAAAACTTGAATCATAAAAATATACACCACACAACGACACATCAAGTTTTTGGCGCCGCTGCCGGGGAGTGAAAATTAATCTTGATTTTTATTTTATATTTTGGTTTTTAGCATTTAGATCTAACCCTTAGGATTAGTGTAAATTAGATTAGTGTATATTCTTTTCTTCTATATTCTATATATTTTGTATATTTGTCTTTAATTGTTTGCTTGTATATCTGTATGTTTAATTAAATTATTTTTCCCTAATACAAAACTGTTTCTGGTGCGATAACTCGATACTTCGAATCCATCATCCCCACCAATAGGATACGCGTATCCAAGTTTCTGTCCATACAGCGTATTCCATTCATCTGATTAATAAGGCAATAATCACTCTATTGGGAAAAATAAAAACGACCCATAAATAGATCATCTGAATAAATCTTTTCCAGCTGCCTCGAACTTAAAGCTCAAATTTTTTTAACACCTTTTTCCCGCTGGTTCTACTTATAATTTTCTCGTATTTTTCAGTTAAGAATGAATGACAAAGGTAATCATAGGAGAGTTCAAGAAACTTGAGGATCTTAATGACGAAGATATTTCACTCACTTGCGGTACGTCACTTGAAGTTTTCAACAAAGAATTCAACCAGATGAGCAGAAAGGATGACGATTCAGAGCAACGAGTGTCGCATGAAGCTGATGATGATATGAGATATGATCCATCTGATGTTGCATTTATTGAATGGTTGGGGTCAAATTTTTTTAACTACAAGTATCTTTTGGATCATTATACAAAGAAAGCATTATGGATTTACTGGATTAGAGGAGATGATGAAGTTGAGCTCACGGATGAAGAATTTTTTCTGATAATGAAGATGAATTGTCTGAAGTCTTAGGAACCTGACACTAATATATTTGATTTTAAGACGCCTATGTGCAAGGCCTTCAAATAATTTAACTATATTTTGCAAATCGATCTAGACTTACTTACTAAGGACATTGCGGGATTCAAGACGTATAAAGAATATAAGGATGATTGGATCTATGAATGAAACAGAGATGTACCATGGGTTGATGAGAAAACCTTGAAACTGGACAACTAGGAGTTTGTGTGAACCCACACCATTAAGAAGAATCATTATTGTAAGCCCTTTAATTATAAAACTAGATGTTCAGAATGACCAACATGTAGTTGGAAGAATGATGGATACTGTAATGGAGGAAACTTACCTAGAGCTTACATAGTTGGAAACTCGCTCCATTACCAAGATTATGAATGGTACGAAGCCTTGAAGGACAACGAGCTAAAAGAACAAGCTTTAAGAAAAAAATCTATCATGGAAAGCTTAATCTGTGATGATGAATCATGCAATGATGGTTAGAGAAGATGGGAAAGCCATGAGATTACCTACCACAATTACGATGAAATAAAATATGAGAATGAAACTCATGATGAAAGACAAGAGTTATGTGAAACTCATGAACTGCCGGGGTGCAATATGAGAAGATTTGAGATGATTAAGTATTCATTTGGACAAGACGAAGAGTATGTTGCTGTTAAAAAAGATAAATATGGCGATTTGGCAAGAACAAACGATGATTCTTGCCGAGCATAACAGGAAATCTTTCGCATGATGGACGAACGATAGATGGTAACTAGAGCTGAGTGATGCGAAGCAAGAGAAAAAGTCTAACTTAAAGACTTCACTGTAAACAAAAGTGCTTCCCAGGAGACAACCCGGAATGTTATTTATTTTATCGAGTCTGTCTTCCCAGACATCAATACGGCGTATCCGCTCTATACCATACGACGTATTGATTGTCTGGACGTTATCAGTCTTTAATTTTTATGCACTTTAAAAACATTATTGCCAGTTATGGCAATACGGCGTATTCATGCACATGATACAACGTATTCACCAGACTGACTCGTATTTAGTTTGTTTAGTTAAAATTAACCGTAGGTACCAAAAATAGGAATGCATGTTTTTCCTATTATTTGCACAGGACCTCAATGAAAGAAAAGAAATCGACGAGTTTGTTGAAGTATTTACAAGTTTGGAGGTGTTGGAGTCTTAAAACTTCAAGGCGGCTGTTCAACACAAATTCTTGCTCAATAAACTCAACATGGAGAATGTACCGAGTAAATATCAGGGGAGTTTCTCATTCTAATTTTTTTAAATTCCCGTATTTAATGTTTTATCTATACAACGAGGACGTTAATAATTCAAGGTGTGGTGGATGTTAATTAGAATGAATAGCTTTCCTGAAAAATTTATCAACTGACTAAAATGCTAAAATATGCTTAAATTTTAAAACAAAAATTTCAAGCATATTTTTGTGAAATTACAGGTATTACATAACCCTATACAAAAACCCATAATTAGATATTGTGAGGATTTAACCTCTCCCGTTTCCGAAATGTTTACCACATTCCATAAAACTTGAGTGTGCCGTGATGTGCAGACTTTAGAACTTGCTTGGTATATATATGCTATATGCACATGATAGTACTATGGATTTAGATGGAGTACATTGTTTAAATTGGTAAATTTTAGGATTACACCAAAAAAGCTTATTCATGTTGTTTATTAACTAACTACACTGGTTAGTTAACCCCTGTATAAACCCTTTGTTTACTCTCACTTTAAGAGTAAGATACCCATAGAACAACCCATAGAGCCAATCCTTTAGGAATTACACAAACTTGTTTATTTCGTTACACCTTTACCACATTAACCTACCCTTGTTAGATAAAGTTTTCATTTACATTTGCTATTGCTTAAATGTGTAAGTAAGTATTTCCAACAGGGGAAATGGTCCCTGAGTGTCAATTGTGTACGGTTGAAAGAAAATTGCACATCGCAAATGGGAATGTATAAAGTAGTTAAAACTCATGTATTTTTACTACCATCGCAATTAATGGTACATCCGAAGAATGAAGAATTATCAAAGGAATTATCTAGGAATTATTATGATTGTGAAGATGGTGAAACTACTCCAGTTTCATGATATAAGTTAGATGTTTTAAAAAAAAAATTCAAAAAAATTAGAAAAAACGCAACAAAAAAGAAAAGGAAAGTTTGAAGAATAATTGTTTCGCAACTACCGAAGGAATTACACGAAGATCGATTATTCGTTGATACACTTCTTAAAGTCAATGCTGTAGAGATACTGTATAAAGTGGAAAATATCTCGCCACTTTTGCTTTGTAAAGTAATGTAAAGTAAGGATATGGGAAGTTTGACCATTACGGTGAACGCCAACATTAGGTTTTCATGTTTTTTCGATCTATGATCAAACTTTTTGTAAATAGTAGTGTCTTTATCATGGTAACGATCGAGAAAAAGTGTCTAGTAACTTGTATCTTAGACTTAATCTATTTGTTTCGTAATTTTTCTTTAACAATAATTTAGTTCCCTTTCCTAATCATTAACCATGGGTTTTACGCGAATGAGGATGTGTACGAGCATGTATGTCTATTCCGTTGTTATGGGCTCAATAATGCAAGTTCCCAGCTGCTTGTTGGTTAAGATACTATTGGTGAAAGTTAGAAGATCCCTACCTATATCATTCTTCATCCTAACCCTTGGTTAAACTCGAATGAGGATGTGATCAAACACACATGTTTATTCCGTCGTTACGGCTATGTATATGTGCTTCACGCAGCCTGTGTGGGTACTTTTGGTGAAAGATTGTAGAATGATCAACCCTAAGCCTTATCTTACAAACCCATATTTATCTTTATAAACTTGTTACTCTTTAGCTCTAGTGGTAGAGATGTGTATCCTTGCCAAGCTTATGATAGAATACTCGTTAAGACCGAGCAATTAAGTGAATTAGTACATGTTACCACATAGATTTAGTTTAGTTCTTTGAGTGATTTCATCTTCCATTTCGTAAGGTGTTTGGTTTGTCGGTACATGTTAATAGAATCAAATAAAGCTTAAACAGGAAAATATCCTTAGGATACATATTTGTAAACTTCTAAAGGCATACTTGAGGCAAGTAGGAATACAAGTGGGGGGATATTTGATGACATCAAAATAACGTCTATTTGTATAGCATCATTTATACCATGTAATTGACCTATTTTTTATGATTAGTGCAAAGAATTGTTTACGTTTAATAACTTTTGTATTTGAGAATTGCAGTAAAAAAGGAGTACTTGGTGAAACTTAAAAACTAATAGGGCACACATTTCTTGCGCTTAAACAAAGATATTTTGAAGATAACTATTCTGAACAACCTAATAAACCGCCGTAATCCATTAAGAAAATATACGACGTATCTGTGCCTACACTCACCAAAGACCACGAAGGAAACATGAGATCATACGCCATAGTCCAGAGAAGACCAAAATGCCCGTATTGAAGATATAGGAAGGTGAATATTCAGAAGATTATCAAAACGTGTTCCCCTACTCTAAGAAAACCCCAATACCCGTATCCAAGATATAGGATACGCCGTAATCGAACCGCCTCCGAGACCCCTATAATAGAAAACTCAAAAAACGAGTGTTTAAGTGTGCTAAATCAGATCTCGATACCCTAAAACCACAAAAGTGTACAATTTTTAAGAGAGAAAAGAGAGCAGAATAGGTCATGCAAGCAAACGCATTCCCAATCCATATGAGACAGCGTGTAATTTCTTATACTTTTTTGAAGATCGAATTAATTTTTTGTCTCATTCGTTAACTCTGTTTAGTTAATCCTGCTAATCCCTTAAACTTATAGTAATTTAATGTTTTGAAGCTAATACAATTGGGTATAGCCATTATTTTAAGAATCTGAATGTTTGTTTTGTTTTATATCTCGATTGCTTTGATTATCATTGTATCTTGATTATGTTTCTTCAGTTTATACTTGTTTATGTGCTTTAATATTGCGACCTACATCAACTGGATCTAGCGATAAACAGACCAAGTAATCATAGATGCCGGGAATAGCTCTCCATATACTGATTAATACTTCTAAGACCAATAGGATACATGATTAACGACCTCATTTGCCTTTAGAATGTAACTTAGTGGACCGTAGGTTGACCCATGGGATTAACGAGTACGTTTTAATTAATTTGTAAAGATTGGGTTATTGGACAACAAGGTATAAAATCTGCCGGTTAAGCAATAAGTGGGTAAAGTCCTTTATTTAGCTAGGGTTTTAACAAGATCAACCATCTGCATTGTATTTCCTAATATAGATTAAAATTAGTAATAAGGATGCTTTATGCGATGCTTTAATTGTGACAGAAATAAATTTATATGTGTTCTAGGTCTTAGGAAGAAGTCCCCCTAAGTCTAAGAATGAAATACCACCATCGAGATAAGTAATTCATGCAGATACACTGAATAAAAACAAACGAACAACTTTTAATCGGATTAATGAAGGCAATACTGTTTTCTATCAAAGCTTGAACTCTCTTTAATCTTTTGTTGAATTATGCTTTGCTTGGTGTAAAAGTTCAGAATAGATTGTAGTCACCACCAAACCCGTACCAGTCTCTCAGACTAAAACCCCCCCTTTTTAACCTGTTAGAATTAGGATTAGAACTAATCTAGGATTAGCATAGGTTTGACTTAGATTAGAATTAACTTAGATTAGTAGACCAAAGTATTAATAAATTGAAATATTTAACCTCACTTCAAGTGTTCGACACTCTACTTACCATGAATCTACCACCAACCGGGTACATTGCCCGTTAAAGTGTTGTTTTTGGTTAAGTGGGCAAAATATAAATTTAAAACTTGAATCATAAAAATATACACCACACAACAACACATCAGAGACATACCGGTATCCTTCGAGTACCAGAGACCTATCTTAATGGTTCCCTTTAGGTATCAAAAGATCCGCTTAACCGCATTTAAGTGCTTTTCGGTAGGCTTTGCCTGATACCAGGCACATAAGCAGATTGCATAAATAAGGTCGGGTCTACTAGATGTCAGATACATGAGGGATCCAATCATGCTACAGTAATGTGTAGCATCAACTGGTGTCCCCTGTAGATCTGCATCAAATTTATTCTTTTCTACCTTAGGTGTGTCTACAGAATCACTAGTGAGCATACCATATGTTTTAATAATTTCAGAAGCATATTTTGATTGGTTAATGAAGATGCCTCTAGGACTTTAAGAAATTTGTAATCCTAAAAAGAATGACATCAACCCCCTACATTGACGATCTTAACTAGTGGTCATTAATTAAGCAAACTCATCCCACATAGCACAGTAATAAAGTTGATTGCAAATATTATAATCACGACATAAATTGTACCAGTAATAAGTCATTTCCTGCTTTCCTTGTGAAGAGTGTTGGATCGACTGCACCTTTGGAGAAATGTTATGAGATGAGGAAGCTTGACAGCATGTCGTACCATGCACATGGTGCTTGTTTGAGACCATAAAGGGACTTTTTGAGCTTGTACACATGCGATGGGTTGTCCTGATCAATAAATCCTTCTGGTTGAGAAACGTAGACCTCTTCCTTGAGCTCGACATTTAAGAAAGCCATTTTGACATCCATATGGTATATCGTTATATTCTTGTTGGCGGCATTTGCTACTAAGATATGGATGGCTTCTATTCTTGCAACCGGTGCGAATGATTCCTCAAAGTTCGATCTTTACCTCTTTTTGCCCTGTAACCTTGAGAAACTAATCTTATCTGTTCTTGATACCCTGCCAAATTCGCCTTTTTAACCTTGAAGATCCACTTCAATTTGATCAACATTACTTTATCTGGACATGGCACCAATTCCTAAACTTGTAGTACTTTAAATTCATGAATTTCTTCTTGCATTGCCTCAATCCATAAGGATTCGAGCATAGCTTCTTTGAAGTTCTTTGGTTCTACATAAGTTAGAAAGGCATCAAAGTAACACCACTATGGCTTGTATTCTAGGTGCTTTCTCAAGGAACTGTCAAGACGGTTCACCATATCTACTTATTGCTAATGGATGATCTTTTGTCCATTTACCAATCAGTTCTAATAGAGAGTGAGAGAATTGCACATTCGACAACGATTCTTGTGAAGTAGAAACATCATGAAGAGGTTCATGACATGGATCGTCAAAAAGTGCATTTGGTATAGGTGTTAGCCTCAATTTATTGAGTCGAACAAGGAAGCTCGGTCACTCTATGATGGAGCTTCGGTCTTTAATTAGTTAATGTTGTAACAGGATAAAATCGGGAATCGGGCTCGATAGTTAATCTAATATTGTATATGTTTTGGGTTTAATCCCAAGCAAAACCCGAGCCCGGGTCCTAGTTAAATATCCCGCGCGTCACATTAAATGTGTAGGGGTATATATATATATTTAGATATTTACTAAATATCTAAATATATATATAGATATTTTATTTTACAAAATATCTAATCTTTTCATTAATCTAAATTTCTTTTTCTTATTCTCTCTCAACTCTCTCTCTTCTCTCTCTCTACAATTCGTCTCTCTCTCTATCTCTTTTCTTGTTTTCGTGGTTCGGGTTATGAAGTGGAAGTGTTAAATCGGGTTCCTACAATTGGTATCAATCGCCTCGGGTGGATTTCGTGATTTTTTTTTGGTGTGATAAGCTTATTGAATTCGCAGCTAGTTGATTCATCACTCGGACATAAATACTTGTTTCGATGCTCATTTTTTGTTGTTGAAACACGGTAACAAGAGAGAAGAACGAAAAAACTGAAGAAAATACGAGCATTACGATCGAAACTATTGGAAAAGAACTAACGATCGAACGAGTGGAAAAACGTATCTGACGAACGGGTGGGAAAAAACGTACCGATCGAACGAGTGGGAAATCGTAGTACGATCGAAACGAGCGACAAAAGTTTTGATCGAACGAGCGGAAAAACCACACGAACGAACGAGCGGAAAAACCTCAACGATCGAACGACGGAAAACCCAGGGACCGAAACAAGCGATCGAAAAGCGTGATCGAACTAGCGTGACCGAAACTAGCAGATCGAACAAAAAATAGAGCGACTTCGAACGAGCGATCGAACGAGCGATCGAAACGAGCGCTCGCACGAGCGGATCGAACATGCTATCGAGCGAAGCGATCGCACGAGCGGAATTTTTGGACCGAGAACGAAATTTTTTTTAAAAAAAAATTTTGAGTACGAAAAGGTTTCAGTAAAACGGCCATAACCATTTGATTCGTAACTCCGTTTCAGGCCGTGAGCTCTCAAAAACGAAGAGAAAAACGAGACGGATCCACGCTGTATACCACCAATGGCAGGTTACGGATTTTTTCGAGCCCAAAAAGCTGTTTTCCTATTAGAAATTGACACTTTTCAGTTTTTTTTTGAATTTTTCGCCGCTGATTCCAGCAACCAATCATTCACGTTTTTTCTATTGATTCTGTAAAATCCCGTTAATTCATTTATCGGTTTTAATCATAGACGTGTAAAATCCCGTGAACGTGAATTGCTTACAAAACCACAACTTTAATCACATCATATCCACTTAAGATCCAACAAAATCTTTCACACTTCATAATTCACGATAAAATGGAAAAGAAAGATACCTTATCTTCGTGTTCAGATTCAGAAATACAACAAATGCAACTAATTCAAATCAAATCAAAATCAAAAGAAAGTTTGCATGGTATCTTTTCAACGACTTCATTCACACCTCAAGTGTCTTTCAAACAACGACTTAAAAAGAAGTCGAACCGAAGAGGGATTTAAACGCGCATTTGCAACACTCTTTGGTCAAGATCTAGAGACTTTCACGGGCACAATGTTCTTGTACATGGATCAACTACAAAAGCAACTTGACAACGAAGAATTTCAAGAGATTGGATCCATGTCTGCTTTTAAAGTACTCCAGACACAGTTTCAGATGTTCATCAAGTCACGGTTTTATTTGGATGATGAATATGTTGACATGATACGCAACAAATTCCTACAATACACTCGACTCGATATTCCAGAATTCCGTGACACACTGATCCAACACATGGAATCTGTTAAGAAGTCGATTGGTGAAAGAGCACAACATAAAATGGAGTATGAAAGCAGGGTGAATGAAAGACAAATCCAGACAACAGAGGAAAAGACTGATACGAGTAATGCATTGGATGCATTGGATGCTAGTTCAGTTATCATTGAAAGCAATGGGACAGAATCAAAAGAGCAGGATACAAGCAGCAGATCAGGGAATGATGCACATGTTGATGCAGATATCAGACCCGTATATGACGACGAGCCAATGGCTGAGGTACAAACGACTGCTAAAATCAATGTACTTGCTAATGAACAACATGTTGTGCAACCTATTAATGAAGGAGAGGTTGACCAGAATGCTGAACAATGTCATGACATATGTCCTTTGCCTGCTAAATTAACTGATGACAAGACAACTGAACTCTCAAATCAATCACTCGAGTCTGAAAATGTTTGTCTCAAAAAGACTGTTGCCTAGTGTCAAAAAGATTTTGCAAAACTTGAAGCACATTGTGTTAATCTTGAACTTAAATATCAAAATCAAGCTTTAAAAGAAGGGCAACATGGTCAATTTTCGAAAGTAAAAAGTAATGAAGCCAAGGTTAAACATGACATCGATGTAATTGAAACACTAAACATCGAATTGGAACATAGTGTGGCTAAATTACTCGCAGAGAATGAGCAGTTACATAAAGAAAAAGAGCACTTGAAACAGACTTACAAAGATCTTTTTTATTCTATCAAAAGGACACGAGTTCAGACCAAAAACCAGAATGACTCTTTAATGGAACAACTGAACAAAAAGTCTAATGAAAATGCTGATGTACTAGCTCAGATTCAGAAAAAGGGGTTTGCAATTGCAGCATTAAAAAATGAGTTAAGGAAACTAACAGGAAATAGTGTGAATACTAAGTTTGCAAAGCCATCAATCTTGGGAAAACCGGTTGGACAACCACTCAAAAACCAATCCGTTGTTAGACAACCGACTGCGTTTAAGTCTGAAAGACCTAGAATTTCAAAACCACGGTTTGCCTCCCAAGTTGATGTGAACAACGACTTGTCAAAACCAGTCACTACACATCATTTGCCTAAGGGAAGAGAATCTGCCCCTGCAAAACCTCATCACATGATTGCACCAAGCTCATCTAGGTATAGCTCAAACGACATTGTTCATAATCACTACCTAGAGGAAGCTAAGAAAAAGACACATGAACACTCTAGGATCCCTAGAAATTTTTCTGACTCCAAACATTTTGTTTGCTCGACATGTCAGAAATGTGTCTTTAATGCCAATCATGACGCTTGTGTAATAAAATTCCTGAAAGAAGTCAACTCGCGTGCTAAGGTTCCATCCAATAAGACAACAAACAGA
>BQNB010086358.1:0-15129 GCA_026074375.1 Tanacetum coccineum | reverse complement strand
TATACAGTGTCCAAATAATATCATTCAAGTTCATTCAAAATCACTAAAAGGTCCTATAATTTCGCACACACAAATTCAATTCACACTTTTCATTTGTCATATTAGCGAAAAATTTGGAGCATGTTTCGAAATATGTCTTAATATTGGCATATTTTGTGGAAAATTAGTTGTTATCGACAGCCCTAAGGGCTGCTGTTAGCAAAACCCTATATTTTATACTTCACGATATAAACCAAATGGATTAAAACCAATTAAGACATTAAATTGTTTCATGTCTTAAAGTTGAAGATCGAGTAGAAGGTTCCCATAAAGATTCCAGGTTTGGTTTGGAATAACTTATGGGTGATATGGGCCGGTTTTGGATAAGTGGAAGTAAGGAGAGTTGTGATAAGTTTATAACTTGTTTCCTAAGCATATCCCAACTAGGGTTGAGGGATTATAAATACCCCTCTTCCCATACCTCATTCTACACGCCTACAACCTTAAAACCCTAATCAGTTCTCGGTTTTCTTTGCTGTCCCCTTACCGAAATTTCCAGGCCCCTCTCTAGGGTTGTTTTGGATTTCGTTTCTTAATCAATAACCAAATAGGACCTAACACCATCAAGGGTTTTCGGTTCTTGTTTCACCTCCTAGCTCGACAAGTTTAATCACTCAAGGTTCGAAGTTAAAATCCTCATAAGGATTCTCGGTTAACTGTTTTCGGTCCAAGTGGTATTCGGTAAATAAGGGTTTGCTATAAACCCTAATTCGGTGCTTGTTTTTCGGTTACAAGTCAAGGGTTAATTATACAAGGGTTGTTCGTTTGTGAAGTTAAGCCTAGCAAGCTTAATATATTCGGTTGACGTGATTGTGTGAGCAACCGTAGAGGCGATTATTTTAGTCGCTTAATTCGTTTTCTTGATCAATTGTCAAAGAGGTACGTGTTTCTTTTCCTCTTGTTTAGTGTTAACCATATGCTATTACTAGATCCAAATCCGCTGCGTACTCGTAGCTACTTGGTTAGCTAGATAATAAATCCCAACAGTGGCATCACGAGCCAACTCGTTTTAGCTTTATGGGTTACACGTTTTATGTTTTAATTATACGCCTAGTTTACATGCCTATTATTAAAACATATGCTGCTGCGTTTGATATTTTATTTAAGTTTTACTAGAAAAATATGACAATAATATGATTCCTTTTTAATTAATTGTCTATTCCGGCTATAAGACCCACTCAATCACAATATGTGGTGAATGGGGCAATCTAGGCACTTTAGCAGAAAACCTAGTGAGGGTCTTATGGTTCTCCATTTGGGGAAGACTCGCGAGAGAACTCGGATTTTACATGTTTACTTGTATGCTTAATGTCATCTTTTTAATTATGAATCTTAGTATGCATGATTATTTAATGTCTAAATTGTTTACACGCCTAATTAAATATGCCATATGACTAAAAGATGATGTTAAAGTAGTCTATTAATTTTACACGCCTAATGCATGCTCATAGTGACCAACCATTTGTTTCGTGGAAAACTGTTTTTGTGAAAATTAATAAGACGTTAAACTATTGAAACTTGTTTTTCATGAATTAAAAACTGGACGCTATGGACTCATGGGAAGTACGGCTCATCCACTAGAACAGACTATAAGAGAAGTTTAAGGCGGGTTGTTTTACGTAATTCCCTAAAGAAATAAGGTTTTTAATACGCTTCGCGCTGACCTGTTTCTCCGCTTCTTTGCGAGTTCGATTGGAGTTACCGTGAACCATGGCATGTCACTACAGTGTCATTATTAAAGGTTTTTAAAAATTAGTGCTACAAAGTTGTTTACATGCTTCTTTGTACACGTTTTAACACATTTATGTGCATACCCTTAGGAAAATTTTAAGTCTATGCCAGCCAACCTAGAACACGTGCAATTGGTTTGACCGCTTTGGTCAGACCTTAGGGCCCTACCAACCCATGGTGAATTTCGTGCACTGGTCAGACCTCTGACGATTTTTGCAAGTTCTTGCTTGGTCGACTTAATTCGAGTAGGCTTGGTCAGACCTTGGACCCGAGGCATAAGATGATACTAAACATGCTCTTAACATTATTACATGATTACTAATGTTTTGACAAGTATCATAAACCTAAGAGTTGCATTAAAAAATACAATTAACGCTCGTTCGTTTACCTCTTTTGCTACCCACTTGTTTACGCTCCCGGGTCCGACCTTTTGGTAATAAGTGGGAGGTCAAGTTGGATCTTAGTCTTAATTAGTAAATTAATTGGGTAGTTAA
Organism: Tanacetum coccineum; assembly: GCA_026074375.1. Lineage (NCBI taxonomy): Eukaryota > Viridiplantae > Streptophyta > Magnoliopsida > Asterales > Asteraceae > Tanacetum > Tanacetum coccineum. The sequence goes on along the minus strand of BQNB010086358.1, from coordinate 12,865 downwards.
TTCTATTAAGAATGTAATTATCGAAAATACTAATTGTTTAAACATTTTATTGTAGATGACTACCTGAGTCGAAAACAATTCGGTATTCAGGAGTTTCTTCAAGAAACAAAAACTCACTGGACCCAACTTCATTGATTGGTAAAGTAACTACGTTTAGGTACTTAACTGAAGACAAAGAAAATTACCTTGAGCATTAGCGTGTTAGCCTAAAATATGGTTGACTATCTGGAATTACATTTATCATTTATAGTCGTGTCGGGTTAGTTTAGCTAGTAAAGCCCGGGACTATAAATACTCCCTCCATACTTCCATGGAGGGGTGAAGCTCACTTTTGTAAAAAGTGTAGTGTGGTTTTCTTTTCCTTTTCTCTCTACAACACACACACTCTTCCCATCTTATCTTTTTTCTCTCTACTATAATGAATAAACATCTCTTTCACTTTACCAAGCCTCCGGATCCGTTGCTCGATAGTGAATCTAATTCCTACATTGGCACAGAGCATAGGGGAATTCGTGTTGTTTAAACCACTGATTATTAAGTGGTGTTATAAGACTCAAAATTTTCGTGGCTTATTTTGAAGAAAAAGCCCACGTCTCAAAATTTTTGGGCTTATTGGGTTGTTAATCTTGTTCTTTCCTCGATCTACATGTTAAACAGGTTAGATTGCTACCATCTCACGAGTTACATATGTTCCTAGATCGAATTATTAAGCTTAAAAAGGGTTGACTTTTTATGTGTTCTAAGTGGAGGGTTGCCTCGAATTGGATGATTCACGAAGATATGGATGTTATTTCGTGTTTTATACTCATCTAATCACTTAGTATTGAGCCCCTATAGCTTATTTGAGATGTGAAATAGCTTATTTGGCTTATTTTGACAAAAATTAGTTTATTGTGTTTCTTCGTGGCGGTTTTGATTTTGAATATTTAATTTTGGTGGCGGTTTGACAAAAGAAGGGGACAAGATCCGTGATTTAAGGAAAAGGTACACGGCGGTTTGACTAAGTCAAAGGCGGGTTGATTAAAATAATCAAAATATAGCTGGCGAGTTGCCTCACAAGGTGGCGGTTTGCCATTTTTGGCAGCGAGTTGCCGTTCTTCACGGCGGTTTGCTTAGGTACACGGCGAGTTGATTATTTTAATGAACAAAAAGAAATGTTACTCTGCCCAATTTAAAAATCCATGGCGGGTTGACAAAGTTCTAGACGGCGATTTGCCCTTTTTCATGCTAGCGAGTTGCCTGGTGGCGAGTTGCCAAAACAGGTGGCGAGTTGGCTTATATTCTTGGCGGCGGTTTGCTAAGATAAAATACACGGCGGTTTGATATTTTAGGTGGCGGTTTATTTTTCCAACGGGTTGACACATAATATGTTATATCGCTCAAAGAAAACACCCGTTTTGAACACCTAATTTCCCGATTTTTTTTTCGACCATACCGCGAAGGTCGATCCGCGCATCAGGTGGGCATGTGACCGACTTTGGGCATGTGACCGAATTTGGGAATATTATAATCAAAACAAGAACAACAAACAAACACCACAATCAACCATAACAACATACCACTCAAACAACAACACTTAATCCCAAAACGATCCTGAAAAGATTCACTTAAAATGACAAAATGGCTAGAGATTCGGATTACGATGACAAGTGATTACGAAGTTGGTTTGGTATCCCTTATTTGCGATTGAAGTTGAATTTCACAAAGGAGTCTACTTATTTCATCATCGTGACTTTCTTCTATTTTCTATCGATTGATGACTTGCTTGAACGTATACAGTTATGATTAAGACTTGGTTTATCTAGTTTCCAGAGGTCAAGGGGTGGTTGGATGAAGACCTGGAATACTATCACTTAAAGGAGTTACATTATAGTGCTCAGTGTCACACGCATATGTCGTTGTGGATAATTCAGAGGTAGTCATGTACATTTATACTTTTGATGGAGTATAAGGTACTTAGGATTCTCTTCGTGCACGTTCTTCAATCAACAATAGTGCAAGCTTAAGTAACAAATTTGGGGGATTTTACTTCAGTTTCAAGTTTGGTATATCGAGTTAACTTCACCAAGTGATCACAGCAATAGCCGAAAGAATACGAGGTTGGTAAGTTAGCCAGAGAGTATAAAGGTTGAGATGTAATCAGCACTTCTCACGGGCATTTTTATGTTATTCCAAGACAACGATACTTCACAGTATAACAAATCTTATAGTTCTTTAACGAATTTTATACAAGAATCCAATTTGTGTTTATGACTAGAATTCTCAAGTATATGGACGTTCACGGGACAATGATGCTTCCGAGAGTTCGCAACCATCATGGGGGAAAATGTGTACATCTGGGACTTAATTGACTTTGATGTTACCATATCAACTTCCAGGGGGAAGTTTGTTAGCCCTAAAAATGTTTAGTATGGTTTGTGAAGTATTATGCAAACATGAGAAGAACAGTTGTTGATTTCTCGCATGCACCCCCGAACGAATATTCACCAAGCCCTAATGACAAGAAGCAGTGGTATAGTTGGTGTGGTTTGACTTCTACAAAATTCCGCTGTGCACATTAATGACAAGTAGAAGATTGTTCAAGCTACATCAAAGTTTCAGAATCTGCTTAAGATAGGGATGTTGGTTTGGGGGGAAGCCGATTCAGAAACTTCGCCAAAAAGGAGTCTATGAAGAAAGCTTTTCAAGACATGCTGCATGGATTGGGGGAAGTTAATCCAACTCATGCATACTACAATGGTTCAAGAACAAGTAAAGACAATGAAGATCCAAGTTGGAATACAAGTTTTAAGATGAGGAGAACTCAGAAGACAACTTCAGCTATGAAAGCGCTTTGGAAGACTAAATTAAGTTGTTATTTTTACCTGTTAGGAACATTGTAAGTAATTTTGTAAGTCCACATATTGGGGGAAGATTGTTAGCCCTAAAATATGGTGACTTATCTGGAATTACATTTATCATTTATAGTCGTGTCGGGTTAGTTTAGCTAGTAAAGCCCGGAGACTATAAATACCCAGCCATACTTCTTTGGAGGGAGTGAAGCTAACCATTTGGTAAAAGGTTGTGTGTGTGTGTGTGTGTTCTCCCTTTTCTCTCTACCAACACACACACTCTTTCCCATCTTATTCTTCTTTTATCTATACTTTAATGATTAAACATTCTTTTTCCTTTACCAAGCCTCTGGATTCGTTTGCTCGATAGTGAATCTAATTCCTTACAGATCCTATTCCTGAAGCACCTGTTGCACCTCCTGGACAGCAAGTTCCTCCTGCTGCTGCTGCAGCTCACGCTGCATAGGTCAAAGGACAAAAGGAAGTTGTTGTGCTCATGTTGTTGACCATGGACCTAGATATCCAATGGAATCTAGTCTCCATTTGGTGCTTTATGGACATGCCCCAGGAGCTAAAAGCTATGTTTTCTAAACAAGCTGAACAGGAACTTCTACAGGTCGTGAGAGAATTTCACGCGTGCAAGCAGGAGGAAGGTCAATCTTTTTTATGTTAGCTCTTACGTTCTAAAGATGAAAAGCTACATTGACAACTTGGAGCGTCTCGGTCAACCCGTCTCTCAAAACCTTGCAGTGAGTCTTATCTTAGTCTCTCTGTCTAAGGATTATGACAGCTTCATGCAGAATTACAATATGCACGGCATAGGGAAGACCGTGAATGAACTACATGCCATGCTTAAGCTGCATGAGATACGATGCAATGAAATATGTTAATCCTCAACTTCATGCAATACGTCAGGAAGGGTTCAGAAAAAAACCAAAAAAATTCAACCGCACAAAGCTGCCTAAGGGGGTAATAGTAAGGCAAGAGGCAGATGGGGTAGGCATCAAACATGTGTCTTTGCTCCTAAACTAAGACTCCTCACCCACTAAGAAAGATGGCCCTGCAAAGGACGCCACTTGCCATCAATGTGGTGAATAGGGCACTGGAGAAGGGAAATGTCTCATGTATCGTCGCAAGTTGATGAAAGAGAAGATGTTGAGGAAATATATTTGTAAAAGACGTAATATTGGTAGTATAACAGGTTTAAGTTGGTAGTATTTGGTTAGTGCTGGCAGTCTATAATATTAAGTCTGGCGTATTTTGTTAGTACTGGTAGTTGGCAGTACTATAGTTAATACGAGTTATCTAGTTTAGTTAAGTCTGTTTATATATCAGAATAGTGATGATAGTTATCGTAGGAGCTATCTTAAGGAAAGGATATGCACTTATCCTTTCACCACGTTTTGTATAGTTTTTAGGGTTTCCTTGGTGTATAAAAAGGAACCTACGGCAGAGAGTTTTTTAAAATAAAACAATATATAGTAGCATTGAAGCTTATATACAAATAATACGACCCAAAGTTAGTATTTATTGTGTTCTTCTTATACTTGTGTTAAGATTCCGCATGAACACTTGGTATTCAAGTTAGTGTCTCACATGTAGATTGGATTTATTTCAAGTTAGCTATTGTCTCTTACAAAAGGCTTATAGATCCAAAACCAAGGACCTACAGGTGGTATCAGAGCCCATAGAGGGACTCTGAGTAAGAAGAATTACTTGAGCCACAAATAAACACGCTTTTTAGATCTTACAAAATTGTTCTCGACCTGCTATTGATGAGTTTCTCTCAACATCTCGTGATGCTGAAGCATCAAAACATGAAAGATGGCATCAGACACTGGTGCTTGCACTAAACAACAACATCAGGTGATTCCTCAAACAACTGCTATCTCAAATATCAAACTCCCAATTCTGAAGAAGGAGGAGTATGATATATGGGCTATGGAGATGGAGCATTACCTTGAGTACATTGACAATGATGTTTGGAAGGTAATTCAGAATGGAAACTCCAAGAAAAGAATTTCAACTGGAAAGGATGGTGTTATTCGAATACTTCCACCAGTAACTGCTGCAGAAATTCAAGCTGTTGAAAAGGAAAGGAAGGCTAAGAATATCTTGCTAATGGCCATTCCCAAGGAACATATGAGAAGATTTCATGGAATGGATGATGCAAAAGAAATCTGGGAAGCCATCAGAACTAGGTTTGGTGGTAATGCAAATTCGAAGAAAATGCAGAAGGCTGTTTTCAAACAACAGTTTGAAGCATTACATATCACAGTTCAGAAGGGTTAGAAAAGGGATATGACAGATTCCAACAATTACTTTCACAGTTGGAAGCTCATGGTGCTGAAGTATCAACTGAGGATGCAAATCATAAGTTTCTTAGATCTTTGCCCCCAACATGGTCCAATCTGGCAATGACTATGAGAACTAAACCAGATGTTGACACTTTATCTATTGATGATCTGTACAATAACCTTAGGGTTTTTGAGCAGGAAATCCAAGGTGCCTCAAAAACATCTTCAAGTGCTCAAAATGTTGCTTTTGTTTCACAAAGCAAAAGCAGCACTAATAAGGTTAAGTCTGGTTTTACTGGTGCCTACAGTACTTGCACTCCTTCTACTTCTTCAACCAATATTCCAGAAAAAGAAGCTCTTGCTGGTTTTGCTGATGAAGTTATTTATTCCCTCTTTGCCAAACAATCAGAGGACTAGGACTTGCTTCATAAAGACCTGGAACAGATTGATGACTTGGACATTGAAGAGATGGACATAAACTGGCAGATAGCAATGATTGCTATTCGAATGAAGAAGTTCTATAAGAAAACAGGAAGGAGAGTTCGTGTTGATGGAAAAGCACCTGTTGGTTTTGACAAAAAGAAGCTTGAATGCTTCAATTGTCACAACACTGGTCACTTTGCTAGGGAATGTACAGCAAAGGGGACACATGATGGAAAGAAGAAGAGAGACTCTTTTTTCATTCAACACCAGAAGCTGGGAAAACCAATTGAGAAGAATTTCAGATGGGTTGTGTCAATGGATGATGGTATTGTCTTTGGCTGAGAAACATACTGAAGATGAAGAGACAAATCATGCACTCATGGCTATCAGCTCCAGTAGTGAGGTATCTTTTTGTTCTAAACTTGCTTTGATATACATACCCTTAAATACTGTGTGTTGAACAAATGAATCAGTTAGGTGATCAAGAAGCACAAATACTTGCCTATAGTCAAGCTGTTAAGAAACTAGAAGCTCAAATTGTTACTTTTCAAAAACAACAACTTTCTCTAAATGTAAAAAGCTTACATTTCAGGCAAATGATATATGAAAAAGATGAAAAGCTTAAAAAAATATAGGAGAATTGGGAATGAAAAGTCTGTTTAAAAGAAAATTGAACAATTGCAGAAAACATTAGATTCATGGAATGATTCTTTCAAGGATTCTTTGGAGATTAATCATTCTGGCATTGAGTTATGTAGTAAAATTGGCTTTAGGTATGAAATAAATCAAAAATGAGGTTATAGTAATGAGGAAGAAATGAATTTTTCTGTTTTTAATTGTTCAAAAGAGGACTCAGTTGGAAAACCTGTGTACAGTAGATTTATAAAAACTAGACGATTTTAAATGGTGTTCCCCTCCCTTAAGTGGAGATTATACTCCTAAACCACAAGAAGAAATTGATGAGTCTTTGTATGTTTATGGTAAAAAGGGACCCCAAGAGCCTGAACCCAGTGTATCAGATGATAGATCCAGTGAATGTTCTACCTATCAATCTAATGACAATGCAGGATCTATTAGAACTTCCTTTGAACATTTTGTTGATTTTGAATCTGAGATTTCAAGAGTACCTCAAGAAGTGTATGTGTCTAAACCTATTACAACAAATGAAAAAGGTATGTCTGCCCAAATCAAAAGAGGTTGAACCTATAGTACCTTGTTCACACACATAAAACTTCCTAGCAACCAATCAAGATCAAGAAACCCTAAAGTTAAACAGGAAGATGAAGAATTGGAATGCTATGATGGAAAGAGAACTAGGGGAAGGTTACTCTTTCACAAAGAAGAAATGTTTTGTTTGTGGTAGTCTAAGCCATTTGATCAAAGATTGTGACTACTATGAAAAGAAAATGGCTAGAGAGGCTGCACCTAAGAAACAAAGGGTTTTTAATACTGGCAATAGGGTGACAAAACCAGTATGGAATAATGCTGACAGGTTATCATGTCTAATTCATTTTTCGTTCCTAGAGCGTAGTATTATCAATTCTTACTTATGGTAGGCCAAATGTTAATTCTGTTAAGCCTAATGTTAATACTGTTCGGACACATATTAATTCTGTTAGGCAAAATGTTAATTCTGTTTGGTCTAATATTAATACTGGTAGGACAAATGTTAATTTTGTTAGGCCTAGAGTTAGTACTGTTAGTTCTAATGTTAATACTGTTAGATCTAGACAACCAGTACCTACCAGGACCTCAAACAGTTTTAGTCCTAAAAGACCACAGGTGAATCAATTTAATCAAAGAAAGCATTTTTCTAAATCTTATTCACCTGTGAGAAGACCCATTGATAGAAATACAGCAAAAATGTCTTATTTCAATGCTGTAAAGGGAAATTGGGGATCTGCTGTTAAGACCTCAGCAGGTTATAATTGGAGACCCACTAGACCAAACTCCAATTGTAATGGTGGACCAACTTTTATTAGAACTGTGATTACAAAAGGTCCACAAGGCAGACCCAAGCCTGTACAGGCCTGGGTCCCTAAGAGAAACTAATTTCTCTTTTTCATGTGCAGGATCATCCACTCAAGAACATGGTAGATAGAGGTATATTTGATAGTGGATGCTCAGGGCACATGACAGGTAACAAGGATCAACTGGAGGATTTTAAAGAATTCAATGGGGGATCTGTTACCTTTGGAGGTAGCAAAGGCTACATAACTGGTAAAGGAAGAATAAGAGTTGGTAATTTAGATTTTGATAGTGTGTCTTTTGTAAAAGAACTAGGGCATTTTAACCTTTTCTTAATATCACAAATATGTGATAAGCAGCACAAGGTTCTTTTTATGAAACTGGAATGTCTTGTTGTGTCCTGATCTTTAAGTGCTGATGAAAATCAGATTACTTTCTAAAGGTCCCTAGTCTACACAATATGTACAGTTTTTTGATATGAAGACACCTACACCTGCAAAAAGTTTTGCCTGTTTGATTGCTAAAGCCACATCTGATGAATCTAAAATGTGGCACAGGAGGTTAGGTCATATCAATTTTAAAAACCTAAACAAACTTGTGAAGGGAAACCTTGTAAGAGGTCTACCTTCCAAGGTTTTCAGAAATGACCATACATGTGTTGCTTGCCATAAAGGAAAGCAACACAGGGCCTCCTGCAAGGCTAAATTAGAAAGATTAATCACTGAGCCATTACACACCTTACATATGGATCTTTTTTGACCTACTTTTGTAAAAAGCATTAATCATTCAAGTTATTGCATTGACATTATTGATGATTGTACCAGATTTTAGTTGGGTTTATTTTTTGCCTCTAAGGATTTAAACTAGTAAGCATTCTCAGAACTTCATTAACAAATTGAAATACCATCTTAAATCACAGGTTGATTCGTTAAGATCAGATAATGGGCACAGAATTTAAGTAATAGGGATATGCTTAAATTTTGGGGGACACGGGAATAAAACAATAGTATAGCATGCCAGAATCCACAGCAGAATAGAGTTGCCTAAAGAATGAACAGGACCTTAATTGAGGCTGCTAGAACTATGCTAGCAAGATTTACTTTTTCCAATACTTTTTTGGGCAGAGAAGCAGTTAGTATGCCTTGCTATATCTTTTAATAGGGTAAGAGTGATAAACCTCAAAACAAAACACTCCTTATGAGCTTTTGTTTGGCCACTAACCAATTATTAGCTAAATAAGACCTTGTGTGTATCATGTTATAATTTTAGATACTCTTAGTGAGGCTGGCAAGTTTGATGGAAAATCTGATGAGGGTTTCTTTAGTGGTTACTCACTAAATAGCAAAAGCCTATGGGTTTACAATTTAGTAACAAAAAGAGTAGGAAGTAAATTGCATGTCAATTTTCTTGAAGATAAAACCTATAATGTAAAGGAGTAGGGTATAAGATGGATGTTTGATATTGACTATTTAACTGATTCTATGATTATATTCCTGTATTTTGGAGAATCAACCTAACCCACGTGCAGTACTTCAGAAGTACACTAACTAGTTGCAGGTGCTTCACAAACTCTAAATGCTACATGCTTTGAGAAAAGATGAGGATGCAGGAGCTTATTATTGTGCCTTCAGCTGTAAAGGATACTATAGAAAAGTCTGTGACAAGAAAGTCTTCTAACAAATTCAAGAAAGAGGAGATTTGACAGAACCTCAACAAAAAGGAGGAGGTTCTTCTACTGGCACTCCAGGAAGATAATCCTAAGATTCTAGCTTTTAGAAGAGAGTTGGAAGCAATCGCTCAAAAGCATTTAGGGACAGTACCTGAAAACAACTCTACCAGCACTCTTTCAGTTAATTCTGGTAGTGAACCAGTTAATACTGGTAAGCTTGATCCTGATGATACACCTATGCCAGAGCTCGAAATTTTTCACAAGTCTGAGACAGGAATTTTTGATGAGGCTTCTTATGATGAAGAGGGTGTGGTAACTGACTTCAACAGCTTACCAACAGAAATCGAAGTCAGTCCCACTCCTACTCTTAGGATTCACAATATTCACCCAAAAAGTCAAATACTTGGTGATCCTAAGTCAGCTGTGCAAACTAGAAGCAAAGTGCAGCAAAAATCAGGAGCTCATGCACTTATCAGCTATATTCAAAAGCAGCAAAGAAACAATCACAAAGATCAACAGCATTGTTTGTTTGCCTGTTTTCTATCTCAGGAGGAACCTAAAAAGATTTTTGAAGCTCTACAAGATGACAGTTGGGTTCAAGCCATGCAAGAGGAGGTTATTACAGTTTAAGCTGCAATGGTTATGGGTTCTTGTAGATCTTCCTCAGGAATTAAGATAATTGAACAAAATGGGTCTCAGAAATAAAAGCGATGATAGAGGATTGTGGTTGTCAGAAAAAGGGCACGATTGGTGGCCCAAGGGTTCCCGCATGAGGGGTATGGTATTGACTATGATGAGGTTTTTTCTCCTGTGGAAAGAATAGAAGCCATCAGGTTATTTTTAGCCTTTGCCTCATTTATGAGGTTCATAGTATACCAAATGGATGTAAAGAGTGCCTTTCTGTATGGCACTATAGATGAAGAGGTTTATGTCTCACAACCTCTGGCTTTGTTGATCCTGATCACCTAAGAAGTTTATAAGGTGGTCAAAGCTTTATAGGGATGCATCAGCTCTAGAGCTTGGTATGTACCTATCATGCTTTCTAGAGAAGCATGGATACAAGAAGGGTATATTGACAAGACTTTTATTTATTATAAGGGACAGAAGGACTTTCATGCTGGTTCAGTGTATAAGTGATGGTATCATTTTTGGATCTACCAAAAAGTCTTGGTGTGATGAGTTTTGATAGCATTGATGGAAAAGCAGATTTTATATGATTTCTATTGGGGAAACTCAAATGTTTCTAGGGATTACAAGCTCAAACAGAATAAAGAGGATCTTCATATCTCAGGATTAAGTATGAGTGAGCATACTCAAGAAATTTTGATCTTGTAAAGTGTGAGAAAACTGCAATAAACCCCATGGAGACCAAAGTGGCATGGACAAAAGATGAGGGAAGTTGTTGATGTGGATGTACTCTTATACAGATTCCATGATAGGTTCGCGCATGTATATTATGCCTCTAGGCTGATATAATGTTTGCAGTAGTGCTGTTCTCATTTTTCAGGTCACTCCCAAGACTTCTCCATCTAATGCTGTGAAGAGAATCTATAAGTACCTTAAGGGCAAAAAACCCATTTGGCTTGTGGTTCTAGAGAATCACCTTATGACCTAGAATTTTTCTTGTTAGTGATTATGATGGGTCAAACCTTGACAGGAAATCCACAACAGGTGGTTGTCAATTTCTTGGACAAAGACTTATCTCATGGCAATGCAAGAAACAGACCATAGTGGCTACTTCTACAACTGAAGCTGAATATGTAGCTGCTGCAAATGGTTGTGGAACAAGTATTGTGGGTTCAAAAATCAATTGTTGGACTATGGTTTTCAATTTCATGAATACCAAAATCACACATTGCCTTATGAAGCACAATTTGCATTGTGAAGAACCCAGTGTATCATTCCAAGACAAAGCACATCGAGATACGCCACCATTTTATAAGAGATTGTTATGAGAAGAAGCTCATTAGGTGGAGAAAATTCACACAGACTTAAATGTAGTGAACTATAACCAAACCTTTTGATGGACCAAGGTTTAATTTCTTAGTGGTTAGTATTGGTATGATAAACCCATAGCTACGTTTAAGGGGAGGCTTAGTTATATAGTTTGTATAATTCTAGTAGTTAGTTTAACTAAATTTTGGCTTAAGTAGTATTAATTCTGGTAGTTAGTATTAATTCGGGTTGTTAGTTTAAGTTAAATTCTGGTTTATACAATCTCCTGCAACATGTTTTTCTTTGTTTTAGACTAATTCTTGCAGGAATAGCATGGATTTGCAGATGTGAGAAAGGTGTGATAAGGTCCTTGTTTTGTAAGTCTTCTGTAATACTTAATTCTGGTTGAAAAAGAGTTAATTCAGGTTGAAACATACTTAATTCTGGTTGACCAAAATTAAGTCTGGTAGCGTTAATTTTAATTCTGGTAGGTTATCGTTACCGTTACAGATTTTTACGGCGCTATTGTCGTTAACAGAGAAGCTATATATAGATAAAGTTTGATTTCTCTTTCATACTTGTCTTTTATTCACTATCTCCTCTAATCAAAGTAAAAATCTTCTTTATCTTTACAAAGGATATATTTAATTTTCTTTTTACCAGCATCTCGAACCTCACTCGTAACTAAACCCAGTAATTTTCAGTCCACATCACAACCTTTTTCTTGCAACTTTCAAATCATGGCTCAATTAAAATACTGCGACAAACATAATCAAGTGGGATTCTTACGCAAGCCTGATGAAAGTGCAGGGTTTGCAGAGATAGTGGATTTTCTAAGAGGTTCCAACCTCAGGTATGCCTTAACTTCTAATCCTACTATCTATGATTCCCTAGTCAAACAGTTTTGGCAGACTGCTACTGCCAAAACTCTTGCTTATGGGACTCTAGAATTACACGCAACTATTGATACCATTAAGTATACAATCACTGAGGCATCTATTAGAAATAAGCTTCAATTAGCAAATGCTTCAGGGATTTCAATGTTGCCAAACAATGAGATTTTTGAGGGGATGGGGGCATATAGGGTATCCTACTGATGGATCTTTTACCTTTTGGAAAAGCTTTTTCACACCCCAATGGAGATTTTTAGTCCACCATATTTTGCATTGTATAAGCTCTAAGAGTGGTGGATGGGATCAATTTGGTAGCAATATTGATACTGCTTTGATTTGTCTTTCCACTGGCAGAGTTTATAATTTTTCAAAACTAATTTTTGATGGCATGGTGGCAAACTTGAAAAGCAAAACAAAGTTTTTGATGTATCCTCATTTTCTGCAACTGATTTTGGAAATTCAAACGGAAAACAAACACCCTTATCTGGCTGTGACCCTGACCAAAAATATTCTTGGGAATATGAAAAGGGGTTTTAGAGGGGCACCAAGACCTTTGTTGCCTGCTATGCTGCTTGTTGCTACTACTAATCCAAGTGCAGGTCAAGAACATCCTGATGTGGCTTAATCTCAACCATCATCATCCACAATTCTAGTACCATCTACATCCTTACCACCAGTGCAATCTCCACCACCTATAACTACACTTATCCCTGCATCTACACCTACACATATCCCTGAAACTGACCCTGAACCTATGGAGCACACTTTTGAGGAACCATCCCATGCACACCAACACTTCTCACCCCTACAAGAGCATGCCCAAGGACAGATGACTGTGGATGATTTACT
>BQNB010086357.1:3007-28214 GCA_026074375.1 Tanacetum coccineum | reverse complement strand
AGAGAGAGGGAGAGAGAGAGAGGGAGAGAGGGAGAGAGAGGGAGAGAGAGAGAGAGAGAGAGAGAGAGAGAGAGAGAGAGAGATAGTAAAAGAAAATCGTGTTTTGTTTTGTTTTTTTCGATTTTTTTTCATTTTTTGTTTTTTTTTTGAATTTAGAATTTTTTTTATAGTAATTATTATTACGTTTAAGCATTCGTGCTAATTTATTTTTCCTGTAAAACTTCAACGAACAAACATGAACAAGACTCTGTCCGTGTTTGTATGATTCGTTTACATCCCTATTTAATGGGCCTAGATAGGTCCATTAGGCCTTACTAAAGATCATTTATTAAACCCACTTAACAAACTAACAAAGTACAATCACACTACACACAACATCTTCAACAACAAACAACTGATCACAAAAAAAACACAAAAATATGTTTCTCCGGAGGTTTGCAAGGCAATCATCATCCTTAAAAATGATGTCGGCTAAGGAAACAACAGCCATTATGGGTAAAAAAGTGGGCCCAGAAGTAGTCCTCAACTCTAGGGAGGTACTCATTGGCATGTACATTAAAACCCTAAACTTAATTACACGTGTACCTCAAGACGAGGGTTACCGTAAATCCATGGAGAGTCTCACGCGCCAGCGTCTCGCGATTTGCGAAGCCGAAAAAGATGTCAAAAATATCAAAAAGCAAATTGTTAAAGTTGATGAGCTTATTGATGAGGCTAAGTTTGAGTATAAAGTCCTTGACAAATTGCTTGGTTAGTTTTTACACTCTTTACATTTTACTCTCTTATTATTTTGTTTAAGTTTATATACATTGGGGGTGTTTGTTTGGCTTATGAGCTTATTTGATTTCTCCTTATATTTCATAAGACCTAACTTTCCAGCTTATTTTGAGACTTACAAGCTTATATATGTTTGTTAAGATATGATAAACTTATATAAGCCCATAAGAGGGTGTTTATTTCGGCTTATATGTGGGCTTATCAACTTATTTGATTTTGCATTATATTTCATAATCCCTAATTTTCTTGAGACTTACAAGCATATATAAGTTTATTACAATATGATAAACTTATATAAGCCAATAAGTTTCAATATAAGCCAGAAAATAGGGGCTTACGAAGGGGGTGTTTGGCTAAACTTATGAGTTGGGCTTATGCTTATGTTATATAAGCGGCTTATGGCATATATATCGTAAGCTCATAAGCCCATGTTGAGTATTTATATTAGCTTATATTTAATAATTTGATAACCAAAAATGTTTGGTTTAGCTTAGATTGATAAATGACTATAAGAGATATGAGTTAAAAATATTAATGTTAGATTAAGTATAATTGATGGAAAATTTGTAATTTATGATCAACATGTTATATAAGCCCAACTCCACTTAAAAAGCCACACTTTTGTGGCTTATCAAAAACCCCTTATATAACTCATATAGCTTAGCCAAACACTTAGTTTGGGCTTATTGACACATATAAGCTTATTAGCTTAGCCAAACACCCCCAAAATATAAGCCTAAATCACATAAGCTCATAAGTTATAAGCGCACATAACAAACACCCCCTATATACATTGTTTCATACTAGGCCAAGTTTGAGTATAAACTAGTTTATTAAGAACACGTATTTGATATGTAGACATACAATATCTCTTTTCCTTTTTAGCTTGTACTAGATTTATGCCTATTAACTCGTTTGACCATAAATTTACCTACTTTCTTTATCATGATGCGAGAACCACAGTCTCACCCTCAATATAGGAAGCTATCTCCTCACCAAAAGTGACGTGGTTGCCAAAATTTGGCTTTTCTAGGAATGTGGAAAACTAAAATTCCTCTTGATGATATTGATCCATTATTAGTGTTAGTTTATGGACGATAAATTAATAGTCGTGTGTTAGGATCGAACTCGAGACCACGGGATTGCACACAATACGTAAAGAGTTAACGAATTAATAATTATATTAAATTTAATATATTTATTAAATACACGAAAACGTTTAACGGTCGTTAAGTATTTAACGGTAAATGACTATACGAATTAAGGGAAGGAACTAACTTTGTAATAGAAGTCAGAAGTTCCGGAAACACCCCATGCGGGTGGTATTGGGCCGGTTTAGGAAAGAGGGGAAAAATAAATGATTTTGTTTCCTTTTTCCTATAGTACTTGAATTGGGCTCTAAGTTTTGTTTGCCTATATAAACAAAGGTATTAAGGGATCATAATATACTTAAGTTTTGTTCACACAATAGATCCCTAATTTTTTTTTGTTCTCCTTTGTTGACTCGATCGGGCCAAAAATGTCCCCAAGGGATTACTTGTTCGATCGACTTTAAACATTAAAACGTTTTCTTGTTTTCTAACTAGTTTTTGGTTAATTTTGTTTCCCGCATACGTGTGTACATGAAGTGGTTTAATCTCACTATAGATAAATCTTGGATTCGAATTCACTAAAAGTAAGGGTTATTCATTGATCCAATCATAAACCCTAATTAGGGATTTGATCAGAACAAAGTAATCAAGAACCATTTTGTTGACTCGCGAGAATCCAAAGGTATGTAACCAGACCCGGTTAATTATATGCATGTTATTATATGATTTGTTATCGCTTCGCTATTACGTGCTTTGATGATTTGTTTAGTATTATAATATGTTATGTATGCTAAAAAACAACAGTGGCATCACGAGCCATTTTAACATGTTAATAATTACCGAAACCTAAAATCTATAACAAATATTGTATTGTTGTTAATTACATGTGTTTAGGGTTTATAAAAATTAGGGTTTTACCCTAAAATCGACCAAGTTGGCAGATTTTCTTTAATGAATTTTTTTTGAAACCCTAGATTACATGTTAGATTTAAAAAGGTTTATTGCATGATTAATTGTTATGTCATGTTTATGGTTACGATCCTTGACGTTCTTTAATTAATTGTTAAGTGAATAATTGTGGATCCATGACGAACATGCATGTTTTTCATGGATCATATGGATATATGTAGTAATTGTTACGTGTATTGTTTAATGTTGCCATTAATTTTAGTACGACAAATCTTGAATTGGGGAAGACCTCAATATTAATAATAAATTAAGTTTGTGCTATGTGGTATATTTTAATTATGGCTTACGCAATCGTTAACTCGATGCATGTGGGTCATTTTTTTTTGAAAAAGTAAGAGCCATGATTAAATATATGCATAATAAAACCTAGATTTTATTATTAGGGTTTATCGTATAAAAAGAATGCATGCGGCTACATATTTTTTAATAGTATCTAATTGTGTTATTCTTGTGTTTACAGCTTTAGTCGTTTTATTTTTTATTAAAATTACTTGTTTTGGTTTATATAATTGATGCGAATTGTTGTAAACAAAAAAAAGGGTAATTTTTTTTATTGAATAGAAAAATAATATGGACTAAATCTATATAAAAATTATGAATTGTTTTGAAGAGTTAAATTTACAGTAGTTTAGTTGATTGGTAATTTTCGTGCTAAATAGTTAAAAAGGCTCATCCAATTTGACAAACTCTGTGGGAAGTTTAACGTGTCGCTGGTCGAACCCGACTAAATAAGGAGGTTATGCTTCAGCGTTGACCAAATTCTCGGCTTGCTTGTGCGTAAAATTGGAGTTACCTACGACTATTTAAAATACAATATTATTTTAGGTTGATTGGTTAATTCCACATCAGAAAACATAAGGTCGAAAGATTATGACAAATGTACGTTGTGATCGATAATTATGGGTACTTCTTTAATTGTTCATACCAATGCCTCAACCAATACTTTGTTTATTTTATCTTGGACCTAATAAAGGTAATAAAAAGTTTTTTTTTATTATGCTATGGAGTTGTATGCTGCTTCTCCATACATAATTGATTCCACTCATCAATATATTTAGTACCCTTTAAAAAACTTAAGTCGAATGCCTTCTAATTTGACGAACTACTTGAAGTTGCAATTTTGTCATGTGAGGAACTTGGACTAATTGTAATGGACAGAAAACCCTTCTGATTGAGGAGACCTCCACTATGGACAAGTTTGACGTCTTTTTGGGATTAGACGACTTGATTGAGTTAATTTAGTGTGACCTTGTAAAGCTCAAGGCATTAGTGGATTAAACTTGTTTACAATGCCAACTTGTTTTTGGCAATGTAAATTCCATAAAGATCTAGAAATTGAAAATTGTTTGTCAATTATTTGTCGACAAGTTTACCATGTTGAATAAATTCATTACAGCAGATCAACTGATGTGATGGGTTTTATGTCAATATGTGTTCTAGTTTTCAGGAATTCTATGGTATATGAATATTACCTGGGTATTTTATTTTCTTGAAAAATGTATATCGAAAATACTATTAATATGAACTTTTTCTGTTAGAAAATGGCTCAACCCGAAAATAACAACACTTTAAGTTCCGCGTTAAGACTTTTTTGTGCGAGAAAAACTAACTGGCGACAATGTCAAATGATTGGGTACCGTTCACTAAGAAATTGTCTGAGAGTGCGCGGGTACCTATGACTATTTGTATAAGCCTTGTCCTGATGAACCCCTGAGAATGCTGTGAGAATGTTAAAGCATGCTTGGAAAGTGAATACAAGAAAAGATATTTCTGATGTGGCTTGTTTAATGCTTGGAAAAATGTCACCTGCTCTACAAAGGCAGTTTGAACTAGATTTTCCGCAGCCATGCTTAATGACTCAGAAAATTGTTTGAAAAAGCATCTAGATGTAGAAATGTCTTTGTTTTGGTATATACCCTACACGCTGCAAAACAAGCCCCAGGAAAATAGATAAAAAAAATAACAAAAAATAAACCGTAAGTGCTCATGTGTTGGAAATGAAAGGTTCATGGACTAACTACTAGCTTTGGAAACCCTATGACAATGTTATGGCTATTAACTTAATTAAACAGTCCTTAACAAGGATTTTGTTGATTTTGTTAGAAACTTTAATATGCATTGCGTGGGGAAGACAGTGAGTGAACTACACGCATTGCTCATTGACTATGAAAAGGGTTTAAAAGACAAGGCCCCTACACCTCAGGTACTTGCTATTCAAAAGGGTAGGGTGAATAAGCCAAAACCGCAAGCGAACAAAAAGGGTAAAGGCAAAGGCAAAGCTGATAAGAATAAGCAAGTTGTGGCTTATCAACCAAAACCTAAGCAAAACCCTTCTCAGAAGAAGGAAAATCCAAAGAAGGATCAAGCTTGTCACCACTGCAACGTAGTTGGTCACTGGAAGAGGAACTGCCCTCTTTACCTCGAAGAGTTGCGCACAAATAAGAACAAGAAGGCTGAGCATGGTGCTGCACCTTCAGGTAACTTATTTATGATTGAATTATTTAATCTAACTCGCAAATTAAATTCTTGGGTATATGATACTGGATGCGGTATTCACATTTGTAATACGCTACAGGGATTTAGAGTGAAAAGGAAGCTATCCTATGGAGAGCAATATCTGCATGTGGGAAATGGAGCACAAGCAGCTGTTGAAGCCATAGGAGTGTTTAATTTAGTTTTACCATCTGGTTTAGTACTGTCATTAAACAATTGTCATTATGCACCTTCTATTGTTTAGAGGTGTTGTTTCATTTTTCTATATTTTGTTGGATTTGGATTTGTTCACACTGTTACTAGTAATGGAATTTCTATTTCTTTAAATGGTATTTTCTATTTTAGTGCAATATCTGTGAATGGTGTGTTTGAAATTGACATGAATGATAATGTTTCCAAGTATAATAATAATTCTATTTTTAGCATAAATAAGAAGAGAAAGTTGGACTTGAATTCTTCTTATCTTTGGCACTGTAGACTTGCCCATATTGGCAAGACTCGCATGCAAAAGCTTCAACGTGAAGGACTTTTGGAAAGTATCAATGATGGATCATATGATAAATGCGAATCTTGTATTTCTGGGAAGATGACAAAGAAACCTTTTAATAATAACATTGAAAGGGCTACAGATCTACTTGGTTTAATACATACAGATGTGTGTGGACCATTTAGGCATGTGTCAAGGAAAGGTGCTAGCTACTTCTTAACCTTTACTGATGATTTCAGTCGTTATGGTTATGTTTACTTGCTTAAACATAAACATGAGGTATTTGAAACATTTAAGGTATTTAAATCAGAAGTAGAATTGTAACTAGGAAAGAAGATTAAAGCTCTTCGATCCGATAGAGGTGGTGAATATTTAAGCCAAGAGTTTAAGGATTATCTAGGTAAGAAGGATAGTACAGCATCTTATTTCTTATATTCTCCACAACAAAAATGGTGTATCTGTATAGGACGAAAATTTACACATTATTAGATATGGTACGATCTATGTTTAAATCTTACAAACTATACATTATCCTTTTGGGATTAGGCCTTAGAATCTGTGCTTCCTGTTCGTATTTCCAGTATCCTCCAATATGTAAGTCTCCCACAAAGAAGGTTGATAAGACACCATATGAAATATGGCATGGCAAGGTACCGAATTTGTCTTATTTAAAGGTCTGGGGTTGCGAGGCGTATGTGAAATGTGACTCAGCTGATAAACTCCAACAGAGATCTGTTAAGTGTATCTTTGTAGGATACCCTAAGGAAACTATGGGTTACTACTTTTATTTTCCACCTGAAAACAAAGTAATTGTTGCTAGGTATGGATATTTTCTTGAAAGAGATCTCATATCTCAAGAATTCAGTGGGAGAGATTATGATCTGGAAGATGATCATATGGATACATTACCTTTGTACATCACTAGCGAATTCCAGTAGAACCTGAAAGTCGGGGTCTCCACCGGAAGTTAGTCCTGTCAGTTAGGTTTGAAAAGGACTACACATGCACCCAACCGTCTATGGGGTCTAAACACTGGAGGTTGGAAGTGATGTAGTAGGGGATCTTGGGAACCTGCTAATTTAAAGCTGCATCTTGACCCTCATAAGGTAATTGGGCATAGTGCAATGGATGAGGAAATGATCTCCATGAAAGTTAATGAAGTCTGGACTAAAGTAGACCCTCCTCCCAATGCTAAAATAGTAAGGAGTAAGTGGCTATTCAAGAAGAATGATGACAATGGATGGTCAAGTAATACCTATAAGCTCGTCTTGTAGCTAAAGGCCATACTCAAAACCTAATGAGGTTTGACTACGAGGAGAATTTTATCTTGTAGCAGACATTAGTGCTATTTGGATTCTCTAGCTTAGCAGCGTACTATGATTATGAGATTTGGCAAATGGATGTTAAAACTGCCTTCCTGAATGGTCGCTTAGATGAAGACATCTATATGGAGCAACCTGAAGGGTATGTTAATCCAAGATATCCAAACCGTGTATGCAAACTTCAAAGATCTATTTATGGTTTGAAGCAAGCATCACGTCAATGGAATAAACGATTTGATGAGGAAATCAAAAATTTTAGATTTACTCAAAATCGTGATGAGTCGTGTGTATATCGCAAAGCTAGTGGGAGTAATGTAGTATTCTTGATCCTATATGTTGATGACATATTAATCATGGGAAACAACATTCCAAGACTTAAGGAAGTTAAGGCTTATCTTCGAAAGTGTTTTTCTATGAAGGATTTAGGAGAAGCTGCATACATTCTGGGAATTAAAATCTATAGAGATAGATCTAAGCAGTTAATTGGACTTAGTCAAAGTGTTACATTGACCAAAATATTGAGAAATTTCAATATGCATACTTAAGAAAGGTTATTTGCTAATGGAAGTCAAATATGAATTAAGTAATGAGATGTGTGCTTCAACACCTGAAGAGGTGGCTTACATGAAGAAATACTTTTGCCGGTGTAGGATCTATTTTGTTTGCTGTTAGATGCACCAAGGGCAGATGTGGCGTAGTTGGCTAAATAATTGGTCAGTCGATATCAACAGATCAGGGGAAAGCTCACGGTTACTATTAAACATATTCTGAAGTATCTGAGGAATACAAGAGATACGTTTTTAGTGTATGGAGGGAAACCAGATACAGAACTTAATGTTCTGTGATGCGTCTTGGCAATGTGATAAAGATGATACGAAGTCTCAGACGGGTTATGTCTTTGTCGTCAATGGAGGAGCAGTAGACTGGAAGAGCAAGAAGCAGACAATGATTGTGATGTCTGCAACACAAGCTAAATACATGGCTGCTTCAGAAGCTGCAATGGAGGCTGTTGGATTAGGAAATTTGTTGGAGATCTTGGAGTGATGCCTTCAACAAAAGAGCCTATTAATATGTATTGTGACAATTCTGCTGCAATCATATTCACCAAAGATTCTAGAATAATGAAAGGCGCCAGACATTTTCTACGGAGATATCACTACGTTCGAGAACAAGTCGAGAGTGGTGAAATCAAAATATTAAAAGTTCACACAGATAATAAACTTAGCTGATCCTTTCACTAGGCTTATACCTTGAGGATAGGTTACTGATCATGCTAATGTATTGGACTTCAATTAGCTAGTAGTTTCATGCATACCTGTGATTAGTATTTGGATAAAGGATATTGTAAACATTATTATTTGATGAAATAAAATATTGGTTATGATTATTTTTGTTATTTAATTTTGCATCCTATTTTACATGTTTTAAATCCTGGAATAAATGAATTGTTCTAAATGTCCGTTGTCAATTAATGATATGGGAATATTATTAAATTAAGACAAATCTAAATTGTGGTCGGATATACTGTTTGTTTATTGATGTGATTACATGCTAATTTAGATGATATTTAATGAATTGAATTATGGACTTTTCCCATCTATATGATTGTACTTTAGGATCTTGTACATTAGTAATTTCATAAAATAGTTATCCTCAGACTTGAGGTACCTAGGAAACTGTCATGGATCTAGTGCATTCTGTGAAGCAATTTACGCTATAGTAAACTGCGTTAGTTATACGGATTCTTTTCGAAGTGTTGCAAAATTCATATGTTTTGCTTATAGTCAATAAGGGATTTGTTTCCTTCAAATTCGTTTTGAAGTTTAATACAGCTGGGCCCCTCGTAAGATTGGTAAGATGTATGTGTGGCACACAACCTACATATTTTCTGGATTTACTTCAGAAGAATCTGGTAATCTTGCTCAAATCAAAATAAATTGAGGAAACATAAATTAGTTAATTAAGGAATTGACTATTAATCCATATCCTTATTAACATTGTATTAGAAACAAAAGGATAATAATAATGATGAATCATTAAAAGGTTTTATCTAGGAGACCTTACTCGAGTCGTACTAGAGGCATCGGCGTGTAACTAGACGCTAACCGATGTGATCACACTTATTATATTATGTTTCAAAGTGCGGAGCTGTTAGTTTATGAGACGATAAATTAAGAGTCGTTGTGATTAGGATGAACTCGAGACCACGGGATTGCAATAAATGCGTTGAAAGTCAGATTAACTAATAATAATTATATTAAATGTAATATATTTATTAAATACACGAAAACGTTTAACGGTCGTTAAGTATTTAACGGTAAATGACTAACGAATAAAGGGAAGGACTAACTTTGTAAATAGAAGTCAAGAAGGTTCCGGAACACCCCATGAGGGTGGTATTGGGCCGAGTATAGGCAAGAGGGGAAAAAGAAAAGATTTTGTTTCCTTTTTCCTAATAGAACTTGACTTGGGCTCTAAGTTTGGTTAGCCTATATAAACAAAGGATTTAAGGGATCATAATATACAAGTTTTGTACACACAATAGATCCCTAAATTTTTCTTTGTTCTCCCTTGTTGATCGATCGGCCAAAATCATCCCCAAGGGATTCTTGTTCGATCGACTTTAAACCTAAAAACGTTTTCTTGTTTTCAAACTAGTCTTTTGGTTAACTTATTTCTAAAACGTGTGTACAAGAACGTGGTTTAATCTCACAATAGATTAAATCTTGGATCGAATAACAAAAAGGTAAGGGGTTATTCATTGATCCAATCATAAACCCTAATTAGGGATTTGATCAAGAACAAAGGTAATCTAAGTTGATTCCCTTGTGACTCGCGAGAATCCCAAAGGTATGTAACCCGAACCCGTTATCTTATATGCATTCTATATTATATGATTGGTTATCGCTTCCGCTATTACGGCTTATCAGTTATTTTGATTTTTGTCACTAAGCATCTTGTAAATGCGTGGATATGATACAACGCTTGATAACGTGTCGTCCTTTTGATTAGAGAACTACCCCGTTTCAAACAACCTTGATTGCTTACAAAGTACATTCGAGCACCGTTGGTCCAGAGACCGCCGTATCTCTATCCCTCGCGCTACTGATATATACTCCCCCCACCTCTCGCTTAAGCACCAATTCCCGTTTCAACATTAATCAATAGCCAGGAAAATTAGGGCTTCCCACTTACAGAAGGGGAGTGTTTGGCTAAACTTATGAGTTAGGCTTTTATCTTATGTTATATATGCGGCTATGTCATATTTATCGTAAGCTTCATAAGCCAATGACTTGAGTATTTTAGATTGGCTTATATTAATAATTTAATAACCAAAAAAATGTTTTGGTTTTTTAGCTTAGATTGATCAATGACTATATGAGATATTTAGTTAAAAATTATTAATGTTAGTTTAAGTATAATTGATGGAAAGATTTGTAATTTCTGATGCAAATGTTATATAGCCAACCCCACTTAAAAAAAAAAACCCCTTATATAACTCACATAGCTTATCCAAACACTTAGTTTGGGCTTATTTGACACATATAAGCTAATAAGCTCATAAGCCCGTGATATAAGCTTAGCCAAACACCCCCGAAATATAAGCCTAAATCACATAAGCTCATAAGTCATAAGCGCACATAACAAACACCCCCTATATACATTGTTTCATACTAGGCTAAGTTTAAGTATAAACTAGTTTATTAAGAACACGTATTTGATATGTAGACATACGATATCTCTTTTCCTTTTTAGCTTGTACTAGATTTGTGCCTAGAAACTTGTTTGACCATAAATTTACCTACTTTCTTTATCATGATGCGAGAACCACAGTCTCACCCTCAATATAGGAAACTATCTCCTCACCAAAAGTGACGTGGTTGCCAAAATTTGGCTTTTCTAGGAATGTGGAAAACTAAAATTCCTCTTGATGATATTGATCCATTATTAGTGTTAGTTTATGGACGATAAATTAATAGTCGTGTGTTAGGATCGAACTCGAGACCACGGGATTGCACACAATACGTAAAGAGTTAACGAATTAATAATTATATTAAATGTAATATATTTATTAAATACACGAAAACGTTTAACGGTCGTTAAGTATTTAACGGTAAATGACTAACGAATAAAGGGAAGGACTAACTTTGTAAATAGAAGTCAAGAAGGTTCCGGAACACCCCATGAGGGTGGTATTGGGCCGAGTATAGGCAAGAGGGGAAAAGGAAAAGATTTTGTTTCCTTTTCCTAATAGAACTTGACTTGGGCTCTAAGTTTGGTTAGCCTATATAAACAAAGGAATTAAGGGATCAATAGACATAAGTTTTGTACACACAAAAGATCCCTAAATTTTTCTTTGTTCTCCCTTGTTGATCGATCGGCCAAAATCATCCCCAAGGGATTCTTGTTCGATCGACTTTAAACCTAGAAACGTTTTCTTGTTTTCAAACTAGTCTTTTGGTTAACTTGTTTCTAAAACGTGTGTACAAGAACGTGGTTTAATCTCACTATAGATTAAATCTTGGATCGATTAACAAAACTTGGTAAGGGGTTAATCAATAGATCCACATAAACCCTAATTAGAATAGAAGATCATATACTTTAGGATTAAATACTGGACAGTCAATGCTAATCTAAACTCAGAGAATATGTAGATGGGGAGCACAGAAGTTTGTGTAATGCACCAATTTGGGCTCTTACCCGAAGGAAGCTCGATAAGATTTTTATCTAGTCCCTATACTGCGAGGTGCCTTTGATCAATGGGTTGGGCGCATGTGTGGATGCTAAGAGAAAAGGTGAATTTCTTATGAAATCCCGCAGTTAAAGATCCATGAGAACGAACGTAATAATCCAGAATCTCATCGATTGGAACTTGGAGGAGAAGTATGTGATTCGCTCTAATAGTTTTTGGAATAGGCTACTATATGTTATGGAACAAGCTGAATACAAGTGTTCATTAATATAGAGCTTACATCACAATCTTGATCAGAAGCGGATACATAAACACAAAAAACTGTAACATGAGACAACGCGATGGTTAGAGTTTGTTAGTGATTTCGTATTGCGATATTCGTTAATCACCAGGGTAAAGCAAATGTGATTGCTGATGCTCAAATATTGAGCAGAAAGAACGCGAAGAACGCATACGTGAAGATGTTCCGAGCTTAGTCCATTGTACTGGACTATTCAGATTGGATCTTCCTAAGAAATCTGAAACGCTCACAGACTGTAGGCACTGGAAAATAATCACTAGAATAACAATTAATGCGTGAGGAATGTTGGAGGTATGCTCTGATGAGAACCTGCAAATTCTCCCAAGGAGCGCAATTCAGGACGGTAAAGTTGGAACCACTCGTCGGATGGAACCTCCTATGCCTCCATTGCATGAGTTGCGTTACCTTGTTATGTACGATTGCGGACTTTTGTCAATGCCACGTAGTCCTCCCCACAAATCGAAGTATTCACTATCCATTCCTAGGTTGAGGAAAAGTATCAAGTACGTTAAAGAAGCTATATTTGGTAGGACCCATCCCAATATGAAGCCGACATCGCCACCATAAGTTAGCAGTGCTTGACTGTGCTAAGGTCTATGGTTTGACATCAGAGAACATGGGTTTGTTGAGTTACAAACCCGATGCAATACAGATGACCTCAAATGGATGCGACAATATCAAGAGGATTTTGTTCTTCAGAAGCTTCTCCTAAGTCCATCACAAAGGAGTACGATAACTCATTTGGGCAGTTGTAGTCGTTCTGATATGCCTCGACCTATACAAAGTCCTCAAGCAATCTTATCTATACCATGATAAAGAAACTGACCCTTGGAGAAACTAGCACTCTCGGTGGCAGTGAGGTTGGAGAATGTACCATAATGGAGAAGTAGTAACCA
Source organism: Tanacetum coccineum (assembly GCA_026074375.1). Classification (NCBI taxonomy): domain Eukaryota; kingdom Viridiplantae; phylum Streptophyta; class Magnoliopsida; order Asterales; family Asteraceae; genus Tanacetum; species Tanacetum coccineum. The sequence continues at coordinate 15,185 of BQNB010086357.1, read as the reverse complement.
AGCATGAAAGATCCGGTCTAGATATATTTGTGATCGTGACCTCTAGGTTCGCATCAAATTTCCTGGAGGTTCACTTACAGAAAGCTTTAGTACAAGTGCTAAGATATGAGTTCGGCAATATCATTCCGCAACTTGCACGGACAAAGCGAGATGAGAACCATTCAATACTATCGACGAAGATATGCTTTTAGAGGCTTGTTGTTGATTCGACTTTGGAAATGTTGGTGTAAAACATGTTGCATCAGTCGAGTTTTCATACAATAACTCAGTTATCATGCTTCAGCATCTAACGCTTGCACCCTTTGATGGCACTTTTTTACGAGTAGAAAATGTCGTTCGCTGTTTGCATTGGGTGAGAGGTGTGGAGAAGTTCACATCACCGGTCCAGATGCTTAAGTGTCAAGTAGACGACCTGACGAGAAGTCTATCTCATTGTTAAGCAAAGGATGCCACAAGCCCGTCTCGTGATAGGCTAAAAGCAGTCTACTTGCTGATTTGAAGCGCAATCCTCGCCCACTCACACACGCACATAACCGCGATGGAGTTTGACTGAGAGAATCATTCAAGTTAAGCAGAGGATGCAAGCCGCTCGTGATAGGCAAAAGAGCTACGCTGATTTGAAGCATAAGACGGTGGAGTTTGAGGTTGGAGATAAAGTGATGCTCAAGGTGTCGCCTTGGAAAGGGGTAGTACGTTTTGACAAATGAGGGAAGTTAAATCCCAGGTTTGTTGGACCCTTCAAGGTAATAAAAAGGGTTGGAGACGTTGCATACAAGCTCGAGCTTCCTGAGGAGCTGAGCAGAGTTCATAATACGTTTCACGTGTCCAACTTAAAGAAGTGTCATGCCGACGAACCCTTAGCCGTTCCGTTGGATGGACTTCATTTTGATGACAAGCTTCAGTTTGTCGAGGAACCTATAGAGATCACAGATCGTGAAGTTAAACGGTTGAAGCGAAGCCGTATCCCATTAGTCAAGGTTCGATGGAACTCCAAGAGAGGTCCTGAGTTTACGTGGGAACGCGAGGATCAATTCCGGAAGAAATACCCACATCTGTTCTCAAAGACCGGGCCGTCGTCAAGTGCTGCGTCTTAAGCCTTGAGGACAAGGCTCAGCTAACCAGGGGAGACTATAACACCTCGTGTTTTAGGACAATGTACGACGTTAATAAAGTCACCAATTATTTTTAGTATTGTACGCGTTTGCTCTTAAACCGTAAACGTTAAGTTAAATCGCGTAAACTAAAAATGATCATTCAATGTAAACGGGCATTAAACAATTAAATGTTTACATCAAACAAGTGTTATATGATTATTTAGAGGATAATTAATAACTTTGTTCATCTTATTTTTATTGGCTACGTAAAATGCTTACGTTTCGCGATAAAACGCGTTTCGGCATTCCCGGAAGCACCAAAACCTAACTACGCTTAAACGAATACCCACGATTATACCCAATACCCAAAATAATCAATATAACATCACATGGGAGCCTATGTGGCCGAAATTTTCAAGATAGGACCAAGAGATATCAACTTGCCCTAAATATCTAGATATTATAAATATCTAGATATTATAAATATCTAGATATTATAGGAAACCATTTCACTTACACATGGGTTAGAAAGTAACCATGGTTAGGTTAATTAGATATTTTCACTATAAATAGCATGCATACACTCTTTCTTTCATAAACACTTAGCAAAAATCACAAAAATAATTTCTTCCTTCTCTCTCAAACTCACGGCTCAAAACCCTTAGAAAACACAATCCATAGCTTGATTTTCTTTCACCATATTAGTGTTAACATATCATACTTAAGGTATTCTAAGAAGAATTAAAGGGTTGGTTAAGCTTTGAAAGGGTTTTAAGAAGATATTGCAAGATTAGGGTTTTTGGTAAAAATTAGGGTTTCATCCTAATTTTTCAAGCCAAAAGGTTTAATTACAAGGGTGTGATTGTTGTTATCATCTCTACTCATCCACACAAGATTATATCAAAAGTTAAATCATTTCATAACTAAGATTTTATGTGTTCATATGCTTTACTAAGTTAAATCACCATCTAGGGTACTTTTGAATATGTGAAATGGATTTTTACATTTGATTAATGTTTTGTACACTTATTTACATGTCATATGGATGATAATATTATGTTAAAAGGGATGTATAAGTGTTTTAACATGTTGGTTAAGTATAAACATGTTTAAGTGCAAATTAGGGTTTCTAAAAGTCAACTTATGAGTTACAAGTGAAAATGGTAAAATAACATGTTAATCTTGTTATCTTGGACTCACATGAACAAAACATGACCTAATGGACCTAATATATGTAAGACATAAGATATTAAGGGTTCTAAAGGGTTTGTAACAAAGTGGTAAAGCTAAAAAGTCCTAAAAACAAGTTTTAAACACATTTTGGAAAATAATATCTTAGGGGCTGTTTGTAATTCGAAATTTACATATATGTTTTATGATTTTATAAAATACTACATGTCACAAGGATCGAGGGGTCATAAAGAACTCGAAAAACCGATTAATAACGAAGAAGATACGCCATTTACAAGTTTACGATAGTTAATACTTTTATAAAACAATTTTTATAAAAAGTACTATTCATTACAGAAACTTATACTTTATAAACATCAATAATATGATAAAACTTTCAATTACGAGAACGTGTTCGAAAGAATCACTAAAAACGGAGCTATAACGAATAAGATACGACTAAAACAGGTTTTACGTAATTAAAAGTATAAAAACGATTATATAGCTGTTATGAACAGTAAAAACACTATTCATCATAGAATCTCAAAAACCTAAGAATGTGATTTTATGATCACTCATCTTAATACGAAAGCATGGGCGTAAGAAACGCGAGAAACGGGCTTAAAACGACAAAGTTATGTCATTTTTACTAAAGGCATTTTTACTTTATAATCACGATTTCACTTAAACAAATAGATGGTGATATAGCTATATAGATTATATATGTTATTAGTTATCGAAGTGCTATATTACTAGGGAATTTCATAATGAGGCTTCTTCGGATGGCGTATTGACGAGTTGTTGGATTTACGATTTAAAGTGTCCTAACTCCTCGTACGTCATGTCATGACCTCTTTAATTATGATAGCCCGAACGATAGTACGATGTAACAACTATAAGATTATATTCAATGTTATTAATTAAAGTACTCGGTACTTATACGACCTTAATTTAAATAGGTTGCATCTAAACGTTTTGCGTGACGTTTTATCTGTGATTATTTGGACTATCTGTACTCAAGGTGAGTTCATAGCCCCACTTTTTACAGTTTTACTGATTTACTATTATTTGGGGTGAAAACATGCTTTGTTTTATAAATTGGACGCAAGTGTTTAAAGTATATTGATTATGTGTTTGCCTAAGTAGCGATAACCCTCCTGAGCCCATTATCATGAACTGTCAATTGCATAGATGTAGTTGTTAATTGCATTATGTGAGCGCGAATGTTATAAATAGATCTATTGGGATTAACCTCCCCGTTTGGGTGATTAGCTATCACCGGGAACGAACGTTGACCATGTCGGACTTGGATGTTGCGGGTTACAACATCTGTACGGGCAAAATAACTGCTAAAATAGCAAATATAGGTTGAGCTTCAGTGTCATGAGCTTAGTGCAACAGTAATCTGGTTTTGTGATTGTTGGCATATGTTGTAACATCACGGGAAAGTCTTGCGGTCCTGCATAATTTAAATACATAAACCTATGAATTCACCAACATTTTTGTTGACGTTTTAAGCAATGTTTTCAGGAGGTCAATAGGCACGAGGTGCCAAGGATGCATTGGATTACATTTTGGATTGCACACTTAAAGATTTATGTGCATCATATTTTGGGAAATGTATTGTTGTCTTTTGTAATATTAAACAAGGAACAAGTAAAGCTTTATGCTTTTGTATTATGTCTTATAATTAAATCTAATGTATCAATTTAAACGACTTTTTGTGTCGTTCTTATATATATCTTGTGCTGTTGATCTTGAAGTAACACGCCCCTGATCCTTATTCCGCTGCGACCCATTTTGGGGGTGTTACATATGGCAAAAGAAAGAGAGAAAGAGTATGCTTTTCACTATAAAAATGATATATGTATGTGTTTCATTACTTGCAAAAGGTCTTATGTACTAGGAAGACTAGTCAAATATAGCCATGAAACTCTTAGACATGATGAGGGTATCAAGGAAGAATTCTTGGTCAAAGAATCATAAGTTTTTATTAGTTGTTGAATGTACAATGCAAGTTGGAAGAAAATGAGATATTTCCTTGATCTTTTTCTATCAAATCCGGTTATAGATGTATATGTATGATATATTTTTGTAAATTTTGGGTATCGGGTACAATTGTGGGTATTTGTTGAAGCGTAGAAAAGTTTTGGTGGTGTCGAGAATGCCTAAATGTATTTTATCGCGAAACGTAAACACTTTACGCAACCAATAAAAATAAAATGAACAAAGTTAATAATTATCCTCAAAATAATTACTTAACACTTGCTTGATGTAAACATTTAATTGTTTGATGCCCGTTTACAATGAACGATCATTTTTAGCTTACACGATTTAACTTAACTTTTACGATTAAAAGCAAACGCGTACAATACTAAAAATACATAGTGAATTTATCGACGTCATAAATAACCCTAAAACATAGGGTGTTATAGTAATCCCATAGGTCACTGCACACCCTGACTCAAATGAGTGGTAAAAGGAAATTTTGGTCATTGATGAAGTTCAGTGAGTTCACTCACTGAATGGTATTCATCAGTCTAATAGCTTCAGCTTTGTACTTCCTGAGGAATAAGCTGAAGGATATCATCAGGGAGTAATTCATCAAAGGAAGTATCCTTAGCGGGTTAACTCATTAGTAGGTTACTTCAGTTTGAACCTTCAATGGGTATGCTCCTCAACGGGCTAGCTGAATGTTTAGGACACTAAAGGATTGACCTCGCTGGAATGAATTCAACAACTTGTAACTGATTTAACTAGTTTAAATGGCAAGTTATTATTACATTTAATGTCTACGATTAATATGGTCATGTAACCACTAATTCCTAAAATCAAGGAGGTTAATTATGGATGAGATTATATCTCTTATAATCTCTCATTGTTCTTTGACTAGGGTTTTGAGTATTCTCCTATAAATAGGAGATCACAGACTACATGAGAGGGATACAGAAAACCTAAACACTTAGAAACGAAAGGGTTCTTGATTTGCGCCTAAAACAATAACAAACACTTGGTTTTATCCCAAGGAGGCATTCATGATACCCAGACATAGGATCGATTAATCTTCTTTGTAAAGTGATCCCATGACTTCAAGTGATATTCGGTAACCATCCTTGGTAATTAGCTAGGCTATTGATTATCTTAACCCTGATCTGGGCTCATAACAACCAACATGCTGTGGGTTGCTTGTCGGCATGTCTTGCTTCTTCTCTTCTTGATCCACAACAGTTATATCTTTATTAGCAGCCACATGTCTCTATTCTCTATTTTCTTCATCTTTATTTTTAGTACTACTTGCATTAATGCACTAGAGTTTGTTAGACGAGTACTTGTACAACATCTCAGCAATGTTGTCTCTCAAAACTCGAAAATCATCAGGGTGATCAGCTACAGCAACCCTTATCTCCATCTTACTGAGCTCGAATATATTAACATTCGTTACAAAGGGTTTATTAACCACTCAAGGGTGGCCTAGTGGTAAAAGGACTTGTAAGTATCACACTAAAAGGTGTGAGGTCCCAAGTTTGATTTCTCCTAGGTAAAAACAACTCTGAAGTGGCTACGCCAACCTCCTGAAAAGGGAGAGCTTTACCTGGATTGAGTCTGTGTGGCAGTGGGTTCAAACCCCATGGATTAGTCATCCTAAAGAGCGGAAACCATGGTTACAAAAAAATATCAACATTCGTAATGTGCAAGTAATTTGTCAAGTCATCCATAAGTTAGACATCGATTCTTCCATCGAACTAATGTTTACTTGAAAGATTTACGATTTTGATAAAAATATTGTGATACAAGTTGATCGTAACTTGGGATGCAAGGTTATGAACAAGTTGATCGTAAATTATGAAACAAGAGTTGAGAGAGTGTTTTTTTAAGGTAGGTTTTATTTTTGTCATGTCAAACAAAACCTATTAACCTATTTGTAGAGTAATAACTAAGAAATATGAGTCGGTTAAAAGGTAACATTTCAAATAAGGTACTTCGTAATATTTGATTTTCTTTCATTAAAAGGTAATATGAGAACTCGAGTAATGACAAATGGTTAACCCAACCCTTTCCAAATTCGATTACGCAAGCACATATCATATCCTTGAGAGTTTGAATAGTCCTCTCGCTTTGTCTATCAGTCTATGGATGATATTCAGTACTCATGTCTAAGTTAGTACCCAAAGCCTTCTGGAGAGACTTCCAGAAATTTTAAGAGAATCTAAGGTCACGATCACAAATGATTGATACAGGTATTCTATGTCTCGTGACTACCTCTTTCAGGTACAGTCTTGCTAGTTTCTCTAGGGGATCAGTTACCCTCATTGGTACAAAGATTACGGATTTAGTAAGTCGGTCAACAATCACCCAAATGGTGTCATAACCTTGCGATGACTTAGGAAGCTTTGTGACAAAATCCATAGTGATGTTATCCCACTTCCATTGAGGTATCTCAGGTTGTACCAACAATCCCGATGGCCTCTGATGTTCAGCCTTAACTTTAGCACATGTCAAACATTTGCTAACATAGGTGGCGATGTTGGCCTTCATATTGGGCCACCAATATAGCTTCTTCGTGTCTTGATACATCTTGTCAAAACCCAGATGCATAGAGTATTTTGACTTTTGGGTCTCGTGCGTAATCACAGTCATCAAATCGGCATAACAGGGTAACCAACTCCTGCCATTTAAGCATAGAGTTCCATCCGTACGGGGTTCCAACTTTTCTATTCTAAGTTTCTCTGGATCCTTAGAATTCTCAATCAACATACCTCCAACATCTTTGTTCTTGATGTTCTTCGGTTTCCGTGCTTCAGTCTGAGCATTTAAGATTTTCTTAGGAAGATCCAAGCCAATAGTCATGACTAAGGCTCAAACTCTTAATGGTTCAATTCGTTCCTTCCTGCTCAGAGCATCAGCAACAACATTTGCCTTTCCCGGGTGATAACGGATCTCACAATCGTAATCACTGAGCAACTCTAACCAACGACGTTGCCTCATGTTCAGCTCCTTCTGATTAAGAATGTGTTGTAAACTCTTATGATCAGTGAACACCATACACTTGGTTCCATACAGATAGTGCCTCCAAATCTTGAGAGCGAACACTACTGCTCCAAGCTCCAAATCATGAGTAGTATAGTTCTTCTCATGAATTTTCAGTTGGCGTGATGCATAAGCAATCACCTTCTCTCTTTGCATCAACACAACGCCCAAACCTTTGATTGAAGCATCGCAGTATGCGATAAAATCTTCGCTTCCTTCAGGTAAAGCCAGAATCGGTGCACTACACAACTTCTGCTTCAACAGTTGAAATGCTGCTTCTTGTTTGTCGCCCCAAACGAACTTGACCTTCTTCTGAGTAAGCTTGGTCATCGGCTTGGCGATCTTCGAAAATCCTTCGATGAATCTTCGGTAATACCTAGCAAGACCTAAAAATTGACGAATCTCCATTGGTGATTTAGGAGACACCCAATCTTTAATGGATTCGATCTTGGCGGGGTCCACGTGAATGCCTTTACTATCAATCACGTGACCGAGAAATTGTACCTTAGGAATCCAAAATTCACATTTAGAGAACTTAGCATACAACTTCTCTTTCTTAAGCAATTCCAGAATTGCCTTAAGGTGTTCTTCATGCTCCTTCTTGTTCTTGGGGTAGATAAGGATATCGTCAATAAAGACAATCACAAATTTATCCAAAAATGGCTTGCACACGCGGTTCATGAGATCCATAAATACCGCTGGTGCGTTCGTCAAGCCAAATGGCATAACTTGGAACTCGTAATGACCATACCGAGTTCTGAATGCCGTTTTTGGAATATCTTCATCCCATACTCAAAGTTGATGATAGCCCAATCGCAAGCCTCTCTTATAATAAGTACTGGATCCTAGTAGTTGATCGAACGAATCGTCGATCCTTGGGAGTGGGTAGCGATTCATCACTATCAGCTTGTTCAGTTCCAGAGAGTCGATGCACATTCGAAATGATCCATCCTTCTTCTTGACAAACAAGACTGGAACTCCCCAAGGTGAGGAACTGGGTCTTATAAAATCTTTGTCGGATAGTTCCTTCAGTTGCTCCGATAACTTTTTTTTTCGAACGACGCTAACCGATAAGGCACCCGTGCTACAGATGCAGCACCAGGAACCAGATTGATCTGAAATTCCACTTGTCTAGTCGGAGAAAGACCCGGCAAGTCCTCTGGAAATATTTCAGGAAAATCTCAAACTGTCGGTACATCCTCAAGTCATTTCTCATTTGACTTGTCTTCAGTCTCCTTTGTAGTAACATATGCCAAAAAGACTTGACATCCTTTTAGCATGTACTTCTATGTTTCGATGCATGAGATAGTGTTCAATCGAAACTCGTTTGCGTAGTTGCTTCTGTTACTACGAATAATCAACGTTTCGTTTCCGAATGGAACACGAACGATCTTTTCGTCACAAAAAATGACGGCCTGGTATCTTGCCAACTAATCCATACTAATTATGACGTCGAAACTGCCAAATTCTACGGCATTAAGTCGATGTTGAATGGGTGATTTAGTAAATTCTCTAACGGAGAGCAAATTTGATAGCGAATTGTCCTAAGGCGACTAGTGATGTGTCTCGGCTTCTCGGCTTAGGATTTGGTATAAGATGATGCTAACTTTATAGTAAGATGGAGTGAAGGTCTGCTTAGTTGCTATGGTTACTAATTCGATTTCTTGGAGTAAACACGTTTTATGAATACGCACACAAAACTTTATATAAGTAGGAAATTATTTTCTTGACAAGAAGTTTTTAGAGTGACTACTCTCAGCACGTCATGGTACTTTCCTGAATTATATAGTTGATCAGGCCATGTATAATTGAGGACTAACAATGCATTGCTTATTTTTGTCAAAATAGCATTATGATTTTATAATAGCGGTGGAAGTGGCTTATATAAATAAGTAGAGAATTAAAATACAACGAAATTTTCACAACACATTGATTTGATAGATAACTTGAAATCATTCGTACAACAGAAATATAAGAGAAATACAACGAGAACTCCTAAGCAGATAAAGTCTAAGATAGTTCCAACTTAGGGTTCACTAGGCAAAGCGAGACAACTTTCTCTTTTAAGCTTCGATCTTATCTTCAATGTTGTTAGGATCTTGATCGGTTTCTCTTCCTCTTAAGGCACACACCACTCCACGTGCTCCAGCACCTCCAATTTGGTTTTCATGGTTTTGGTTCTTTTGCTCCGGGCAGTCTTTCTTGTAGTGTCCTTGATTCACACATTCATAGCAATTAGCCTTTTGACTCGCCCTAATGCCTTTTTGGTTATTAGTAGTATTGGCATTTATAGAGCTCCTACAATCACGGGCCAGATGGCCAACTCTGTTGCACTCGTGGCATTTAGGAGCACATAGACCATCATGGTGATAGTTGCATTTAGAACACAACGGCTTAGATCCGCCGTAATGTTTCTTCTCCCCGTGCCCTGCAGTGTAAGCTCTGCTAATATTTGCTTCTTGTTCGGCTATTATTGGTTCTGGTTGTTCTTAGAATTGTTATCCAACTTCCACTTGTTCTCAGCCTGGCATTTAGTAGGAGTGCTAATCCTTTTGTCCATTAGTTTGGTTGCAAATTCAATTGCATCTTGCATTGTCCCCTCCATGGATCATGTCCACACGTTTCTAAAACTTCACTATTAGACACTCACTCTCATAGTGTCTCAGACTTCTACACTCATAACATGTGCGAGTTCGTTGATTCCTAGTAGTAGCAGGTGTTTTACAATTTTGGATTGTGTGGCCAACCTTCTTACAATTTCCGCACTTTACAGTGCACGGTCCATTATGGTGAAATTTGCACTGGTTGCATAGAGGTAGAGATCCAACATATGCTTTCTAGCTGATTGGCCTAGTAGTGTCCACTCTAGGCACCCTATGCCCTTTGTTTTGTTGGCTCGAGCTTCCATTGTGGTTACCTTCCCACTTCCTCTTGTTGCTAGCATTCTCTGCTACCTTGTCTTCTTGTCGTTCGGTCTGGCTCATTGACTTGCGAGCCATGTCGGTTTTTGTCTCTTAAATACTAATAGCCTCGATAGTATTAGCCACTCGTGGGCTACAACCCGCTCAATTTCCTCAACACTCATCCCTTGATTAATAGTTGTCATCATTTCTTGAAGATCACAGGGAATAAAATGTATATGAAGTTTCATCCAAGGACAAATCATGACACTCCATGATTACAACATATATGTAAGGTAAGACCACTTCATGCAGATGTATAAGATAAAAGTAATCATGGCATAAATAAATCCACATCATACAGTAGCATGATCATAACCAACAACGTATGTTAATATTTAATACATCATTTTACCTGAGTAAAAGAGTACAAGCTTTTCATTAACACTACCAATCGAGTATTACTCAAGTTTAGTAGGATACAATACAAAAGGAGCTACACTGACTAATCTATTTGTTTGTAGGCTAGGGTGCTTCTCAAGATTCTAGATGCTAGTCTCTATGTTATCTTTAAGTGACTTAATATTCTTTGGTGGTGGTGATACTGATGGTGGTAGTGATGATGAAGGTAGTGCAGCAGCAAACTCAGTAATGCATGCCTCAGCAGATGGTGATCGTGGAGTATGGTGTTAAATAGACATCCGTACTGCACGGGATTTGGTATCAAAAAACAAGATTATATGGTGTGGATGGTGTAGGAGCAGACTCATCAGTCTTAACTGCCTCTGCATCCTCAGCTTGAGGGGACAGGATCATCTGTAGGTACATCAAAAGGGTCGGCCGGAGCTAGGTGCTCCTCCTCCTCCTCGTCCTTCTCCTCCTTCTAAACATCGTCATCATTGTCGTCATCATCAGATGACTCATTATCATCATTGTCTTTTCCATCGGCAGGATAGTCAGCAGGATCCTCCTCGGGGTCCTCCTCATCCTCCTTCGGATCGGAGTTAGCAATGTAGTCTGTGATAGGGCTGTAGGTGAGGCATCAGCAGGTAGAGGTTGATCCTTTATTGGTTCCTCTAGCTCTTCATCAGAAGCTCACTGGAATCTTCATGGCTTGAAATTAATATAGACAGACGTGTAGGTAACCATCGATGATGAAACATGACTGCTTGCAACGAGCAAAACTTAACTTATATAAGTATATTATATAAGACCGATATGGTAAATATGAATATGCACTCATGGCATAAATGAATGATGGTAATATATTATATTCGATAGCTTAACGTTTAGGACCCACAAGCTTATAGTGCTACCTTGCCTAAAGAAATGTTCCCTTATTTATATAAATAACCCTTATATAAATAATTATAGAGTATGTGCGAAAGAATGCAAACTCATCTTTGTATATATACATAATACCCTCATAGTAACGTACGTACTATAATATGAATACGTATATGAATCATGTAAGCATCTAGTAAAACTAACTAATGCAAACAACTAGTGTATGTATGTCCTGTTAAAACCCCTTTGTATGAATGCAATGTTTGAAAATGGTTATAGTCCATCAAAAATATTTGAAAATGGTTATAGTCCAATCAATCTGTAACACCCCCAAATAGGGTCGCAGCAGATAATGTGTCCGAGAGCGTTACTTCATAGATCAATAGCACAAGATATGAGAATGACCTCTAAAAGAGTCGTTTAAAAATACAATACATTGTATTTATTGAAATTGTTTGATACAAAGCACAACGGCTTAAATTGTTCAACCTTTGATGACAAGTATTTTAGATCAAAACAAATATCCCTATATGTAATGACTCTAAATCTTTTATGCATGACTCCCCAAAAGAGTATCCCTAATGTATCCTTAGCACCTCGTGCCTCATTGACCTGAGAAAACATGCTTTAAAACGTCAACATAAAGTTGGTGAATTCATAGGTTTATGTAAATATAATGTAGGACCGCAAGATTTTCCC
>BQNB010086356.1:0-28214 GCA_026074375.1 Tanacetum coccineum | reverse complement strand
AAACACTTAACAGCCATCCAAACTGCTGTTAGTGTTATTTCACCACAAGGACCACTCATGAAATAAATATATATAACCTCAGGGGCTATTTCTTCCAACTCCATAAACTCTTATTAAACCACAAGGACCATCCCTGCAATATCTCTATACACCTTGGAGGACTAAACCTGCCATTCCACCAAACCTTTACCCTGCACCAAATTAAAACACTGTATATCTTCTTCATTTTCCCGCCAACCCCTTTTGGCACTATTCACCCATCACTTTCCTCAAACCCCACCTTATAAACAGCAATTGCCACCTTGGCAATCCCCTTTAACCCCATTCGTCCAAGATTAAAGACAAGAGATTCAAGGGCTAGGATTTGAGAACTTGGAGAGCAAACAAAATGAAGGGCTTAGATTGAGCTTTTGACTTCTCTCACTCAACAAACACACCCCTCATTCGTCTCACAGAAGAAGCACAACAAGTGAAGACTCAAGAAGACCATTAGCTTATTATATAAGTAGGACATTGTAAGCCCTTAGAGGCATGTAGTTTAACCTAGTTTTAGTTTTCAGCTTATTTTTAAGTTATTGTCTTTTAAATTCCAAGCCTTGTAACCTTTTTAAGTTTAATGAAAGTTTGATGAATTTTATGTTTTGAAATCTGTTTTTAAGCTCTTAGTGTTTTCAAGTCTTGGTTAAGTACTAAAAGCTTTTATATAACTCTCTCATAAGCTGTTTTCATTAATCAAACTAAAATTATTAAGTATTAAAGAAAATTCACAAAAAGAAATCACCCTCAAATACCACAGCTTATTTGGATGATAAGCCAGAAATGGAAGGGCTTATGGACACCACTAGCTTGTCTTTTGACAAGCTAGAGCTTGTAGATTAGCTTATTTATAAGCTTGTTTGCCCTGTTTAAGCAAGGGCTTGGTAAGTTTCTAATTTTTCCAATTTTAGCTTATTTACTGTAGCATAGCTTATTGTGCTTAATTTCTGCTTATTCTTGCTTATTTATGTTTAGTTATAATGTTTAATGCTTATTATGCTTGTCTTGTAGTTTAGAAATCATTAAGTTTAAGTTTTTCTTAAAAACTGTCCTAAATAGCTTATTTAGTTGTATAATCTGTTTTAGCTTATTCTAGTGCTTGATTCTTGTTGAAATTTGCTTAATATTGTCTAAAATACTTATTTAACATCTGGTCTTTGAAGTTAGAGTTTTAAAAACTAATTTTCCAAGCTGAAAATATATTTTTAAAATTTAAAGGGGTGTTTGGTTTAACTATGAAAATGGGTAAAAATGGGTCAAAACTAGCTTTGTGTTCTTTAGTCAGTTTTAATTAGGTAAAATTAGTCATAAATGTGAGTTAGTTTAAGTTTTTAAGTTATAAATCTCAAAATCATAGTTTGTTTAACCCAATACTTGAATCTGTGAACTCATAAGCTCATTTAATCAATTGTGTGATTAGATCTTTGTATGGCAAGTATTTATGATGTTTTTGAGTATGTTTAAGTGTTAAAACATGTTAGAAACAAGGTTAAATAGGTCTGCATTGTTCGTTTGTGTTTTGTCAAATTCTGTCAAAAAAATTTTGCTAAGTGTGTGTTTAAGAAGAAATAGCTTTTTCAATTGCTTTTTCTGGCTTATCCTTTATTTCAAACTCTCTTTTGAAAGATGATATAAGTTCTTTGAGGTCTAATCTAAATCTGTTTTGAGGTCTTAAGTTCATAAGGTTCTGTTTGTTTGCTTATTTTTAAGCTCAAAAGTAAGGTTTTGTTAAGATTGAAAAAAGTTTTTCTAAGTGTTATGTCTGTGTGAACTAGCTTTTTCATTAAGCTTTTTAAAGGCTTATTTGTGTTTCAAACTCTTTTCTGATTGTTGATTTAAGTAGCTTTTTGGCCAAGCTTTTTAGTGGTATAAGCCACTAAGCCATAAGGATCTGTTTGCTAGCTTATTTTTAAGCTAGAAAAGTCCTTTTAGGCTGTTTGGTTAACAAGATTGGCCAAAAAGCCCATTTGCTTATTTGAGCTTATCTGCTTATTGTTTCTGCTTAAGTTAGGCTTAGTCTTGCTTATTAGGTTAGTTTAAGCCCATTTTAGCTTATTTCTTTTAGTTTAGAGCTTATTTAAGCTTATTTGCATTTTAGCTTAAAAATCTTAAGTATTATAGCTTTTTAGTGAAACTGTCATTCTAGCTTATTTTAATTGCTTATTTTTGTTCAAAAATGCTTATTAGGTGTAGTTAAGTATCTGTGTTAGCTTATTTCTCTTTTTGATTTGCTTATTTGTGCTCAAAATGCTTAACAGTTAGCAAAAAAGTCACTTAGTGTAAAAAGGTTATTTTGTCTACTTAACTTTCGTAGGGTTAAAATTGCAAAAATTGATTTTTTAAAGAACGCGATTGAATCCCGTTCACTTTTTTGTGTGTTTTTAAGCTTAAACCACTTCCGTTTTTTGTCTAGTTTTCTTTTTTTCTAGCATTTTAGTCAATTAAGACTTATAAAAGTAAAAAAGATCATTCTAGGATTAAAATTTGATAACTTAGGGTTTTACGTCACATTTTTAGGATTCCCGTTTGCGTTTTTAGTTTAAATTTGTGTTTCCTTAATTATTTTTAGTGTAGATTGCATTAATTTTCCCGTAGATTTAGAAAACAAATCAAAATCCTTTTCCATTCAAGCATTAAATATCAAACCGACAAACGACTTTCCATTGCATTCCTCGTTAGGGATAAACGACCCGGGAATCACATACTTCCGGATATATATTGATTTTCTTTGTAGATTTTGACTAGTTACATTGGTCAAGGGTAATTTGTTGAAATTTGCTAGTTAGTTATATATATATAATTACTGTAAATCATTGATACTGCTTATGTCTTTGATTGGAATGATCCTTCTGTTATAAGGTAACATGCTCTTCAAAATAGACCTAGATCTGTAGATGAAGTAAGAAAGAATATGATGGTATATTTGAAGAATCAAGGAGGCTACAAGATGAAAGATTTCAAAGGAATGAGTTATGATGATGTAAGACCAATATTTGAAAAGGTATGGGATCAAATTCATTCATCTGTGCCTATGGATTTTGAAGAAGAAGTTCCAAGACTAAAAAGAGCAAGTCAAGATGTTGAAGCAAAACCTGCTAAAAGATAAAGAACTGAAGAGGTTTTAGAGAAGAACCAAAAACTGATGAATTGTCTCAGGAACAGCTGAATCAAATGGTAATAATATTTCAAGATGAAGGAATGAATGTTAAAGCTCTTCAAACCAAATACCCAATAATTGAATGGGAAGTTTACTCTGAAGGCACTATGCAATTTTGGAAAATCATCAGAGTAGGCAATCACACAGAGATATATCAGGTTTTTCAAGACATGCTTAAGAATTTTAACAGGGAGGATCTGGACAAATTATGGAGCTTAGTTCAACAAAATATACAACTCATCAAGAATTGCTAAAGATAAAGAGATAGAATTATGGGTTGAACTAAAGATGTTATTTGAACCAGATGCAGAAAACTTTTTAGAACTTCAGAAAGATATGCATGATCCTTTGAATTGGTGGTTATATGATACATGTGCTGTTCATCATGTATCTACAAAGAAAGGACAAGATATATTCATGCTGGTTGAAAAGGACTATCCACTCACAAAAGGACTTGCAACTTTGATGCTAGTTAACAAGTTAAGAGTGGATCAACATTCTGAGATGGCAGATGAGCTTTTGACAAAGATCTACAATATAGCAAACAGACCAAGGAACTAAAGTGTTTGGAAGCATCCTCGGCAGAGTACATCAGAAGAAACTTGAGATTTGATGGTGAATCACAAGTTTAGGGGAGGATTGTTGGGATTTAGAGCTTCTAAACTTAGTACTGCTGATAGTTAGTTAGTACTGCCAGTACATTGTTAGTACGCCCAGTTATAGTTAGTACTGCTAGTTGTATATTTAGTACTGTCATATATAGTTAGTACTGCTTAAGTGATATGCATGAGTTATATTTGGAATAGATATGCATGATCACTTAACGCGTTTTCTAAGCCCATTAGGGGTTCCTTGGTGTATAAAAGGAACCTTTACGGCATAGTTAGATACACGAATCAAAGATAGAAAAGTCATAGTTATTAGGCAAAACATATAGTTGTTTTGTGAATCATTCAATATATTGAAAGTTTAGTGAAAGTTCTTGTGTTACTGTTACATTGTTTCTTCTGGTATATAAAGATTAGTTTCCGCAGAATCTTTATATATTACTCAGGGTTTCTATCATAGTTGTTTTAGATTTATCTAAGACAACTTAAGATTTAACAAGCTAATCTAAGATCTGTAAAAAGGGGATCAACAGTCAATCTATGCAAACAATGCATACGTTGAAAAAACCTCAATCTTTTACGATGAAACTCATAAAACAGCACTTGGTTATCAAAATCCTTTATGTCTGACTCAAGCTCAAAGAAAAGTTCATGCATTGTATTGTGGTAATACATTTGTTAAGAAACATGATGCATTGTCTGTCATTGATACTGAGGAAATATTAGAATTGGCTGAAGAGAGTAGATTAAAGATGCATGCTAAACAAAATAATCTAATTGTGCAAGAAAAAAAAGTTAATATTGCACCCATTGACTATGTTGCATTGAATAAATAGTCTGAGCATTTTGTTAAGAATTTTTGCCTCAAAAGCAACTTTCTGCACAACAGGCATTTTGGTTACCTATTTCTAAACCCGTTTATGAAACAACACCGGTTCAACCTAAACCCGTTTTAAAGGAAATTCCTCGTGAACTTCCTACAATTAGCTTGGTTAAATATAATTTTAATAAAATGAGAAATCATGTGAATGATTTTGAATATGTGGTAATTGTCCGTACCAAGGTAACTGGTCAGAATGAGGGTTCTTAGGGGTTTGAACACATTCGGAAAGCTTTTGACAAAGATGTCAACCCTTTTGTTAAATCTTTAAAAGAGTACTTTCACATGTTTTATCAAGGTCTTCATAAATAAATTACTGACATGAAAGAAGTTTTTACACAAATGGAAACCGAGACTTCCAAATATTCTGTAGAAAGAAAAAGTTTTGAGATAAAAGAAAAAGAATTGTTGCTAGAGAATGATCGTTTATTGGAGCTTCTTATATCAAAGGATCTTGTGCATACTGCTGTGAATTCTTTAGCTAAAATTATTGATTATCAAAGTATGGAAAAGAGCTTTCTTGATGAATATTCTGAGTGTGTTGAACTTAAATCCGAGCTTTTAAAAAAGAATGACATGGTTGAAAAGGCTGTTTATGATGAACTTTCAAAACGATGTGCCAGAATGGAAAATAGATGTATTTCTCTTGAAATCAAAGTGCAACAATATAAATAAAGTTTTCAGAATAATCAACCTCGAAACAAACCGGATGCTCCTGAGTTTCCTGCATTTTTTGAAATATATGAATTAAAAGCTCAGTTAGAAGCGAAAAACAACTCAGTCAGCAAATTAAAAGACCACATTGCTACTTTAAAAGGCTAAGGTGTGTCTGGGTGTGATATATATGCAAATATATCCAAAGTAATTTCCCCAGGTATGTATAAAATAGATTTTGAACCTCTTTCTCCACTCTTGTTGAAAAATAGGGAAGCACACATAGACTATCTAAAACACACAAAAGAACATGCTGACACAGTTCATGAAATAGTTAAGCAAGCTAGAGAAATAAGGCCTTTAGATAGTGACTTAGACTCTGCCTATAAGTTTGCTACACGAATTCAGGAGTTGCTAGTTTATGTTAATGCTACATGCCCTAGTTCAAGCAAACAAAGTGAGAAGCTGATTGCAGTTATACTAAAAAACAAAAACAAGAAATTTAGGTTTGCAGAACCTAGTACATCATCAAGTAACACATAGAAATATGTAGACTCTTGCAAAACTAAGGATTCTAACAAACCTTTATTGCCTTCTACGGGGGTAATCAGTTCTACTAGTGCTAGCGGATCAAAGCCTCTAGGCAATACAAAAAATAGGATCGTGCGACCAACCAATAACAACCAGAAGAATAAAGTAGAAGATCACATTAGGAGCATTAAACCTAGTTTAAATAAAAAGAACCATGTTTATGAACCTGTCTGTAATGCAAATGTTAAGCATTTTGTTTTAAATACAAATTCTGAGCTTATTTGTGCTAGATGTAATGAATGCATGTTTGATGCAATTCATGATTTGTATGTTCTTCATTATGTTAATGATGTCAATGTGCGTATTAAATCTAAATTTGTAAGAAGCAAAAAGAAGAAAGTGTGGAAACCTACGGGTAAAGTTTTCACTAATGTTGGATATAGTTGGAAACCTACAGGCGGACCTTCACTATTGTTAGAAACACGTGCCCTTTAACTAGGTTCACCTCCACTATTGTAGGGCCTCCTAAGAAACCACTTTCAGCAACAGTAGTTAAGAAAACTTCGCCGAGTAGTAACAATTCAGGAAAACTTAAGGATATAACCAATATAGATTTGAGTAGTAAATCTAAGACCGTAGAATCTAAGATTTCTAACAACTCAAAACCCAAAAAAATTAGGGATCCAATGTTTCCACTTCTCCATCTTCTTCCCGTGTCCATTTCAGGTCGTTCAAATCATCCTTTAGTACTTGGACTCAGGTTGCTCCAAGCACATGACGGGGCAACACTCTCAGCTCAACAACTTTGTTAGCAAATTCATGGGTACCATTAGATTTGGGAATGATCATGTTGCAACAGTCAGAGGTTATGAGGATTATCAAATTGAAAATGCCACAATTTCTTAGGTTTATTACGTGGAGGGGTTAGGACACAACTTATTTTAAGGAGGGTAATTTTGTGATTCTGATCTCGAAGTGGCATTTGGTAAACACACATGTTTCGTTCGTGACTTGGAAGGTGTTGATTTACTCAAGGAATCTAAGGGCTTAAATTTATACACTCTATCACTGGAAGAAATGATGAAATCCTCTCTAATTCGTCTCTTGTCGAAAGCTTCAAAAACTAAGTCTTGGTTTATAGCATCGAAGGTTGTCTCATCTAAACTTCAGTTATATTAATGAACTTGCCAAACAAGTTCTTGTCCGAGGGCTTCCCAAATTAAAGTATCAAAAAGATCACTTGTATTCTGCTTGTTCTTTGGGAAAAAGCAAGAAACATACCCATAAACCCACGTCTGATGACTCCATCCAAGAGAAGTTGTATCTGTTGCACATGGATCTGTGTGGTCCAATGAGAATTGAAAGTATCAATGGGAAGAAGTACATTCTGGTTATTGTTGATGAATACTCACGGTTTACTTGGGTAAAGTTTTTACGCTCAAAAGATGAAACTTCAGAGATCTGATTAAACTTCTAAAGAAAATTCAAGTTTGTCTAAATGCAACAGTCCATAACATATGAACTGATAATGGAACAGAGTTTATGAATTAGACTCTGCAAGCCTATTATGATGATGTCATAATCTCACACCAAATCTCAGTTGAGCGTACTCCATAACAGAATGGCGTTGTCAAAAGACGAAACCGAACTTTAGTGGAAGCTGCATGTACTATGTTGATATTTTCTAAGGCTCCATTATTTCTATGGGCAAAAGCAGTCGCGACAACTTGTTATACCCAAAACCATTCTCTATTTCGAAGACGTCACAACAAAACACCATATGAACTCATTCATGATAGAAATTTGACTTAGCGTATTTTCACGTCTTTGGTGCGTTATGCTATCCAACTAATGACGGTGAAGATCCGCGTAAGCTGAAACCCAAAGCTGATATTGAAATTTTCATTGGTTACGCACCTGCTAAGAAGGCTTACCAAATCTATAACCAAAGAACTTGATTGATCATGGAAATGATCCATGTAGAATTTGTTGAGCTGACAGCTATGGCTTCTGAACAATTTGGTTCAGGACTCGAGCTTCAACTTTTGACTCCTGGAACAGTCAGTTTAGGACTCGTTCAGAATCCTCCTTTGACAACACCTTATGTTCCACCAACTAAGAATGATTAGGATTTGTTGTTTCAACCAATGTTTGATGAGTACTTTAATCCTCCAGTTCATGTAGCTACTGCTCCAAGACCTGCTGATCCAACCGGTTCACCTTCATCAACTTCCATTGATCAAGCGTACCCTCTGTGAGTACTTCATCCACAATACAAGAAACATATTCTCTAGTTATTTTTGAAGGTGTTAAAGAACAATTACAACCAGCATAGCTTGATGATCCATTTCTTGATATTCTTACTTCAGAACCTAGTTCTTAAGAATCATCATCAACTGTGCAACCAACCAACCCACCTTTTGAACACATCAGCAAATGGACAAAGATTCATCCTTTAGAAAATGTGATCGGCAATCCTTCTTGACCTGTCTCGACACGAAAACATCTACAAACCGATGCCATATGGTGTTTCTTTGATGCCTTCCTCACCTCCGTCAAACCTAAGAACTTTAAAGAAGCTTTGTTGGAATCATCCTGGATCGATGCGATGTAATAAGAAATTCACGAGTTTGAACAACTGGATGTTTAGGAGCTCATACCTTGTCCAGATTTAAAAATGATAATTAAACTGAAATGTATCTTTAAAGTTAAGCAAGACGAATTTAGAGGAGTACTAAAAAATAAGGCAAGGCTTGTAGCTAAGGGATATCGTCAAAAAGAGGGAATTGATTTCGAAGAGTCCTTTGCACCTGTTGCTCGCATAGAAGCTATTATAATCTTCATTGCAAACTGCCACCAATAAGAACATGACTATCTACCAGATAGATGTCAAGACAACATTCTTAAACGGCGAGCTACATGAAGGAGTCTATGTCAGTCAACCAGAGGGCTTTGTAGATCCAGACAATCCTACCCATGTGTACAAGCTGCAGAAAGCCCTCTATGTCTTAAAGCAGGTACCACGAGCGTGGTATGATATGTTGTCAAGCTTTTTACTGTCTCAAACGTTATCCAAAGGTGCAGTTGACCCTACATTATTCACAAGAAATGAAGGCAAATATATTCTCATGGTATAAATTTATGTCAATGATATAATTTTTACATCTACTAATCCTAGTCTATGTGATATATTTGCTGATATAATGAGTTCTAAGTTTAAGATGTCAATGATGGGCAAAAAGTCATTTTTTCTCGAGCTTCAAATTTCTCAAAGTCCTAGAGGCATCTATATAAACCACACAAAATATGCTTTAGAAATTATTAAGAAATATGGTATGGACTCTTGTGACCCAGTTGATATTCCCATGGTAGACCGGACCAAACTAGATGAAGATCTATAGGGGACACCCATTGATACTACCCGTTATCATGGCATGATCGGATCCCTCATGTATCTTGCATCAAGTCGACCTGATCTTGTATTTCCTGTATGCATGTATGCTCGGTATCAGGCAAAGCCTACCGAAAAGCACTTACATGCCATAAAATTGATCTTTTGATACCTAAAAAGAACCACGGACATGGGCCTTTGGTACTCAAAAGATACCAGTATTGCACTAATCGCTTATGCAGATGCTGATCACGCCAGGTGTTAAGATACAAGAAAAAGTACTTTTGGTAGTGCCTAATTCTTAAGAGACAAACTTGTCAGATGGTCCTTAAAGAAGCATAAAAGCACTACTATCTCCAGTATCAAGGCATAATACATTTCCTTATCTGGATGTTGTACTAAAATCATACGGATAAGATCATAACTGACAGATTATGGATTTGAATTCAACAAAATCCCTCTATACTGTGATAACAAGAGTGCTATTGCTCTCTATTGTAACAACGTCCAACATTCAAGATTGAAGTATATTGATGTTTGGTATCACTTTATCAAAGAACAAGTCAAAAATGGCGTGGTTAAGCTTTACTTCGTCCGGACTGAGTATCAGTTGGCAGACATCTTCACTAAAGCATTGCCAAGGGAAAGATTTGAATTCCTGATCAATAAGCTTAGAATGAAAAGCATGTCTCTAGAAACACTTAAGAGTATGGCAGAAGAAAATGAAGTGTGATGGTGGTACCTCTTCGTGTATCCTATGTAAATATATAAAAATATAAAACTTAAAAAGATTTTCCATTTCTTAGAATAGATTTTTTTATGAAAAAGAAAATAGAAAATTAAAAAAATCAGAAAATACAAAAATATGTTTTCCATGACATGTTTTTTGGTCGATAATATTTACGGCTTTAGAAATGTCATTTAATAATGACACGGAGCTACAAATAAAGTTTGAGCAGAAGTTCTAAATGTTTTCAAAATATGTCATTGGCTTGCTGTTATTTTTTACTGCAACCCGGTCTTCATCTTAAAGGCAAGTATTTCTTCAAAAAGAAAACTTGATCTCTTAACGGGAATTCAGTTTCTCGGGCATGATCTACTTTATGATCATGTAAAGGCTTGTGTATACTTTGCTAAACAATCCGGGCTTTCTATAAAATGAGTGTACGTGTCAGAGCATTTATTTTTCAAAATAAGTGAAATCTTATTTTTATTGGTGAAAAAGTTGTTATTCAAAATAATCAGTGTTTTCAGGAATCAGGAAAAGATTTAAAAAGATAATTTTTATCACTCAAACAACGATTACAGCTCTTTAAATAGAAAACAGGTCATTGTTTGAGGGGGAGAAAAAGTGCTCACAAATAATCTTTTTAAATGGTCTTTCAAAATCAAGGATCAAACGGATAAAGTTTTGATAAATGAGGGATCATAGTTTAAAGGGGAGTTAATTTATTAACTTAAAGGGCTTAAGATGTCATTTGTAAAATCTTTAGGGACTTAATTGCAATTATTAATTAAGTAGTTAAGGCTTAAAACAACAAAGACTAGTTTTGCCATAACACCTTTGTTGATAATGCCTTTAGAATAGTTAACATTTGCTTTGATAGACATTAGGAAGTTCAGGGGGCTGTTTTGCCAATTGGCCAAGTTTTCAAAATAACACCACAAATGGCGGTTTGGTCTCACAACCAAACACACCCTTGCTTATCTTTCTCTCTACCAAACTGCAACCCCATTTTTATTCATAATCATTTTCATGTTTGCATGCAAAAGGTAAACTTTAAATCTTGTTTATAATCACTTTAACAAGCTAGGACTAAGAGGAATTATAATAAAACTTCCAACAAATCGCTCAAAAACCTTAATTTTCAAATTAAGGATCTTGATTTTCAAAAGTGTTTGAAACCTTGAATTAGATGAGGGGTGTGATCCCTTAATCAGTCCTAAACACTTGTGATAAAAAAGTTCTTTCCATGGAATCATCGTCATGAGTTTTCTAGGTGTGATCTATATGTTGCGTTTTGACCAAAAAATGGTCAAATGTTGTTGAAGTTTGTGGGTTTGAGTGATTACTTATTTATAATGATATATTGATATGTTTGAATTAATCCTTAGGCATGTTACATCACTCTAGGATGAATTTGAATGATTTTATGGTTATGAATGTGGCGATTTGATGTGAAATAAGTCTAGAGATGTTTGTTTGAGTTGTTAGTGTGTTTAGGATCCCATTGAACTCCCACATATGTTCCTTTTATGTATTAAATTAATAAATTCCTTGTGCTTAATACCATGCGTAGCGTATTGGCTTTAAAAGCTTTCTTAAAGCTTGTTTGTTATAGATTAAATGATCTCTTGTTGATGCTTGCATGATTCTAATGATTACAATGAATATTGTGTATGTTTAAAGTTGGTAAAAGTTTGAAGCAAATGACCTTTATTGAATAGCGGTTTGATGTGGATAGTGTAGCAGTTTAACAATTTAAACTAGCGATTTGAGCTTGTTCACATAGCTATTTGGTGTGTTCTTGTGGCGGTTTGGTCTGTTCATATAGCGATTTGATAGTTTGATTAGTTAATACATGTGGTTTGACATCATTTACCAGTTTGAATTGGTCAACACATGCAGTTTGGCATCAAATTTAGCAGTTTGACTTAAGTCAACACATGCGGTTTGACCTATCATTTTAGCAGTTTGACTTGGTCAACGCCTACTGTTTGACCTCATTTAGCAGTTTGACTTAAGTCAACACATGCGGTTTAACCTATCATTTTAGCACTTTAACTTAGTCAACTCATGTGGTTTGACCTCTCATTTTTATAGTTTGACTAAGTTGACACATCCAATTTGACCACTCATTTTAGCAGTTTGACCTTAGTCAACCCTAGTGGTTTGACTAGTCAACTCCTGCGATCTGACAACTTTTGACTAGTAGTTTGACTATGTTTGACCTATAGTTTTACCATGAATAACTTCATGATTTAACCAATGAGTAATCAGTAATATAACATGTTTTGTTTTGAGTTATCAAATTCAAGCTATCAAGGATTAATCAAAACGTGTCATGATTGAATTCATAAAAACAAGAAACGTTAAGTTAAAACTTAACCTAGAAATGTGATCTTGACTGTTTGAACACAATGGTATTAGAGCATTAACTGTCATGTATATGGACTGTTTTACATTAATGTTTAACCTTTAACCATGGAATTTGATTTTCTTGAACTGAATCTTGTTTAAAACTTGAACCTAACTTGTCAAACATAAAACGAATCAAATAAATAACCAATTAAACACACTCAAAGGATATTTAGACATTTTTATGCATTAACTATCATGTATATGAATATGTATTGATATTCTTATGCAGAATAAATGGTTGAAGAAAAAGATCAAAAAAAAACAACAAAACATGCTAGATGTTGCTCTTGTTCCAAGCAATGAGCAAGTAAAGATAGCAGTTTGCAACTTCAGGATTGCTCTGGAGAAAAGTCAGCCAAATGTAATCTACAAGGTGTGCTTGGAGATTCTTAAGCAGTATTCTTTCTACAATGTTGTCATTGCAACTACAGATGCTCCAGAGATTTATATGCAACAATTTGGGTATACCATCACATATGATCTGACTGCTCAAGCATACTTCTTCACAATGGGTGATCAGGAATTTAAAGTAAATGTAGACGTACTCCGTAATGCTTTAAGTACTACTCTGAAAGTACTTGATCATTCGTTTACTCTTCTAGCTCCTGAGAAAGAGATCATCAAATTCATCAATGAGCTTAGATGTCCTAAGCCAATCAAGACTATCTTTACACAAAAAGTCAATAATCTGTACCAACCTTAGAGAACATTTCTGACCATAATTTACCAATGGTTAACAGGGAAGGATACTGCTTATGTTAGTCCAAGACTTCCAGTGCTTCAACTGTTGTGTGGAATGGTCACATGCAGCAATGTTGACTTTACTGAACTCATTTGGGAAGAATTCAAATACCAAATTTAGTCTAAGAAGGTCAGTAAACAGAAGCAAGAACTAATGCCATACCCTAGGTTTACAAAGCTCATTGTGAAATACATAATGTCTAAGAATGACCAAATCTCCATGAGACCCCTATCCTTCCAACATATTATTAAGCTTGACACGACCCTTGGTAATCTGAAGTTTGCAAGCAAGGGAACAAAAGATCCTATATTTGGAATGTCAATTCCAGCCATTATGCTAAATGATGAAATAAAGGCTTCTGCTTAGTATTCAGAGTACATGGAAAAGTCTAAAGGATCTGCACCCATCAAAGCTACTAGAAGAGGTAAAGGATTGCTTACTAAACAAGGGGTTGAGATTGCTGTCGAGAGAGTTAGTACTCCTAAAAGGGGATGGTCAAAGACAGTGATTGAAGAAGTGGCTCAATCTGAACAAGTAGTTGATGATTACAGTGATTCTGAGAAGATAGAAGAAGATGAAAAAGAACCATTGGTTAGAAAATGACGAAGTTGAATTTTTATTAGTAGAAAAGCTCATAGAGAATCTAAAGAAGAGGAATCTGATCACTCTATGAAGTTGAAAGGACCAGAAACACTATCTGAAGCTGCTCAATTAAAGTTTGATCTGAAGAAAGCATGGAAAGCCAGCAAAGATAATTTATTCATTTAATAACATTCTAATGGCTCAGGTGAAGGATCTGGCATAACTCTAGAGGTTCCTGATAAGCTAGTCTTTAAAAGCTCAACTGATGGAGCTGGAGTGACACTAAAGGTTTCAGATAAGTTAAGTAACAGCTCTAGTAGATCAAGTTCTGATTCTGAGTTTATAGTTAAAGATATCTCAAGTGATGAGGCTAAAGACAGTGAAAAGACTGATTGTTGATCCCAACGAGATCTTGCAAACCTTGTAAAATATAACAACCCATAATTTTCATCAATGTAATTATCCATCTATTAAATTAGATACATTGTAATATTCATCTATTATATATACCACCTTTTTACAAGGAAATTTTTGCTTTATCTCATTATGCAACATAACTTGCATCTCTAAAGTAAACGAGCTCACACAACCTCTACCAATGCCATCTATATCTATGTTTATATCATGTAAACATTTTAATGTGTCAAGTCTATATCTTAATATCATTTTACCAAGTCCATTATCCATTTAACGTACCATTTACAATGTTATATCAAAACAGACTTTATTCATTAACATTTATATCAAAACCCTAATTATATGTAATATATACATATAAAATGAATGTGCAAGCCTTTAAGCATGTGTACAAGTGTACAATGCACAACATTTGAATATCTTTTCCCTCCTAAATCAAGTTACAACTTCCTAAAGCCCAATGTACAAGTCAATAATGCAAGAAAACCAACTAGGCATTACCAGCCTAAGATCATCTTAGTTTCTTACCACCACTTTAACAAAAGGTACAAGCACTTAATGTATGACTTATAAACCCTAAACCTAAACCCTAAGTCATCTAAAAACCCTAACCTAAAAGCCTAAACCCTAAACGAAACCCTAAAACCCTAATTTCACTTTAAGCCTAAAACTAAATCCTAAACCTTAAAACTAAATCCTAAACCTTAATCTTAAACCCTAAACCTTAATCCTAATATTAAACTATCTTAAACCTTAATCTTAACTCGAATTAAAACCCTAAACCACTAAGCCGAAACTAAAACCAACCCTACACCCTTTTATTTCATTTTTGACCCATTTTCAACCAAGATAGCTCTCAAGCACCACAATGACCTCACCGCCATGTCATCTAGCAGCCACCCTAACACCTTATAATCACCTCCATTACCACACTTGCCCACCAAGTAAACAAATACCTATTTGTTACTCCTATAGCATCTGAACCCCCTCCACACCCACACCTTGCATAGCTAGTTTTCTAGCCTTCCATACTTATCCTATAACCTTCCTTAGTTACTACTCTAGAACCTTGATCCCTACTCCAAGCATAAAATTTGGGCACCAAGGGTTTTGAGCACTATATAAGCCGAATCCAAGCAACCCTTTCAATCACACCTCAAATCTTCATCACCACTCAAATGGAGTTCTAAATAAGACCATGAAGGATTAAGTAAAGTCCCTAAGATCAGAATAGAAGCCAAGAATCAAGAGAAGGAATCCCTTGAAGTCTTTTCTAGGCGTACGAACCCAAAAACCCCATTTCGACCCATTTTAGCTCAAGTAAGCTCAAAATCTTGTTCTATAAGCTCATATTCTGTTTTAGATCTTTCATAAGGTTTGTTAGATCATATATAAACTCTTGTTAAAGCCTTGAATCCTCAAACCCATGCATTTTTGGTTAAAACCCTAAAAATGACCCGTTTTGATTTTCTAGCTAACGAATCCTTTTTCTAAACTTTTGTTACGTTAGAACATCTTATTTTTGCTTATTCTAATAAGCTATAACCTGAAAATATCATTTGGAACCCTAAAATAAGCTTGCATGGCTTTTTGGACTTGATTTGCAAATATTTTCATGCATAGGGGTATATATCGTAACTTTTTGAAATTTATAACTAGAGGGGCTAAAAATGTCATTTTCCTAAATTTATAACTATAAGGACCTATCTTGCCAAGTTTCAAAGTTAAATGTTTAAATTATATATACTTTAAATATAAAGGACTAAATTTGGAAAAGTTTATAAATCGAGGGTATATATTGCCATTTTTGCAAACTTAAAAATATAAAATAAAATATTTTTATATAAAACAATTACGTTATATAATAAACGTAATTTATCATCGACTAGCTTTCGAATAAACTTAAAATCTTATCGTATCACGTTACTAGGGAATTTCATGTGAAGGGTTCCATTTGGGTATTTGTTTTGACGAGTTTGCTGGGTTTACGATTTAAAGTGCCCTGACTCCTCAAAGGATACTACATGGCCTCTGGATTATGATAGCCCGAACAGTGATACAATATTTCCATAAATTAATAAATAAAAGTAATACGTTAAACTTTATGAAGTTTTGAAACATAAACCATCACACTAAGACTTGACATATTACCCCAGGTTGCGTGACGAGGCCGTTACTTTCACTTGATATACTTTTGCCATCAATCAGATTTTCCTTGTTAAGGTGAGTTCATAGCCTCGCATTTTAAATCTTTTAATGTTTTCATAAACCCACGAGGGGGATACATGCTATAAACCATGAATACGAGTGTTTTTCCAACTGTATGCTATCCTGATATATTATTGCCTAAGTCCTTACTTTTGCCATTAAGACCCCACTATCATGAACCGTTAATTACTTTTTGGAGTAAGCGCGAATGCTGTGAATAGATCTATTTGGGACTGAACTTCCCCGTTGGTGTACCTATACTTTCTGGTAACCAAACGCACTTCATTTGAATCACTATGCGGGTGTTTGGCAAAGGCACCTGTTGGGGCAACTTCTTGTGATTATTGATTATCTCAAGGTCTCGGTGTCATGAGCTTAGGGCAATAATACTGTTTTCTATAATAATTGTACTCATTGCAATTATTACACTTATGGGTGTATAACAACGTAACCCACTATTGAACTTGTATTCAAACTGTTTAACATAAACCTATGAATTTCACTCAACCTTTGTGTTGACTTTTTAGCATGTTTATCTCAGGTAACTGAGCATCTTATGGCACGGAGTGGCACGGACTTGAAGATGGCTAAACTGTTATCATTCAAACTTTATGTTTTCATGTAGATTTTGGGACCTCTCTTTTGTAAAAACTCTGATGAATAAATGAATGATAACTAAATTTTCCAAAAACGTCTCTTTACGATTCGTTTTCTATGATTATGACTGTTGTACTATGAAATAATACCCCAGATTAGCTTCCGCTGCTATATATGTCAAAATGGGGGTGTTATAGATTGGTATCAGAGCCAGGTTATAGAGAACAAGGTTGAAACCTTAACTATAACTACTTTTCTTTTTCCATCCAAGAAAGTCTTCCGTGCCACTACATCTCCCGAATAGTATGTAAAGTACATAACTATTATACTATTATATAAATAACTTATGTTATTTACCACTGGGTTGTTAACAGAGTGATGTCTTCTCCCAACCACCCTACTTCTGATATTGAGGATGCTTTTTCCTCTAACTTTCTGGACTATATCCCGGCTTCCCCAGACTATGTCCCAGCTTCACCAGGAAAAACTTATTCTAGCTCTTCAAATAACTCATTTGGTTTAGTTCCAATAGCTTCACCAACTCTTTCACTTTTTCATGATGACCCCTATATGAAGGTCATGCATGCATATTATGCTAAAGAATCACCTATTCCACCGCCAACTATTATGCCTCCATCTTCAATGCTATCTCCAATGTTTAATCCTCAAGAATTCTTTCTTCCTGAGGAATTATTGCCACTTAAGAAACAAGGTTGTGACCGATCATCCTCCTCTACTTCTGCCCTACCTCAAGCATTTAAGATAGGAGAAAGCTCTCGTAAGACAAGTCTGGAACGTCACGAGGAGCAAATTGAGGAAATTTTGAATCACCTAGATGAACTCTCTCTCGACCGCATTGAGCACATAGAAGACAAAATAGAAGGTCTAGGAAAAGGTTGGGTAATCATACAATAAGATTTTGACAATCTGGAAGCTGAACTCCGAGAGTCTCATACTCAAATTGCTAAACTTCAAAGAAAGCAAATGGGAAATAACAGCAAGATTGCTGTGGCTCGCTTCAAGATTGCTAATCTAGAACAAATCATCGAAGATATCCAGGTTCGTCATCAAGCAGATAAGGAAAATCTTCAAGATGCCATCAATGAACTCAAGAACAGCCAGGAAGGACCATCGGACTACTAGATTAGATACTAGTTATAGCTTTTAACCTAGCCACGGGATGTGTGGTATAAATAACAACACTTGTCAAATTTTGACTATGTACAATACAAAGGCAAGTTGTTCATGATATAATATAATGGTGATCCCATTTTATATTCATCCTGTGTCCTATATTACATCTTCGTCGTCATCATTATGAATCATACTGTGACTTCTAATAGATCATATGCTTGTTAGAATCCATATCAAATAAGTATCTATGACTTCAATGCCACTATTGTTAAAAATGCTTAAAGTTTAAAAATAAGCATTGCATTTTAAGACTTGTGATATCATTCTTATTATGTGTTGTCTTATGTTGATAGAATGCCTCCCAAAAGGACATCAACATCTGAAGCACCAGCCATGACTCAAGCTGCCATCAGAAAACTAGTTGCTGATAGTGTTTCTGTAGCTCTGGAAGCACAAGCCGCTAACATGGCAAATACTAATAATACCACCAGACCAAGAGAAGCTCCTGTAGCAAGACAAGACAAAATAGAAGGTCTTGGAAAAGGTTGGGTAATCATACAACAAGATTTTGACAATCTGGAAGCTGAACTCCGAGAGTCTCATACTCAAATTGCTAAACTTCAAAGAAAGCAAATGGGAAATAACAACAAGATTGCTCTGGCTCGCTTCAGGATTGCTAATCTAGAACAAATCATCGAAGATATCCAGGTTCGTCACCAAGCAGATAAGGAAAGTCTTCTGGATGCAATCTATGAACACAAGAACAGCCAGGAAGGACCATCGGACTACTAGATTAGATACTAGTTATAGCTTTTGTTAGAACCTAGCCACGGGATGTGTGGTATAAATAACAACACTTGTCAAATTTTGACTATGTACAGTACAAAGGCAAGTTGTTCATGATATAATACAATGGTGATCCCGTTATACCTTGTTGTTTCATATTACCGATTTATATTATTCATCCTATATCCAACCCTGGAGATAACGATACACGAGAAATTTTAATAATATGCATCATTATCTCCGTCGTCATCATTATGAATCATACCGTGACTTCTAATAAATCAGATGCTTGTTAGAATCCATATCAAATAAGTATCTATGATTTCAATATCACTATTGTTAAAAATGCTTAAAGTTCAAAAATAAGCATTGCATTTTAAGACTTGTGATATCATTCTTATTACGTGTTGTCTTATGTTGATAGAATGCCTCCCAAAAGGACATCAACATCTGAAGCACCAGCCATGACTCAAGCTGCCATCAGGAAACTAGTTGCTGATAGTGTTTCCGCAGCTCTGGAAGCACAAGCCGCTAACATGGCAAATACTGATAATACCACCAGACCAAGAGAAGCTCCTGTAGCAAGACAGTGTAGCTACAAAGAGTTCATAAGCTACCAATCTATCAACTTTAAAGGTACAGAAGGCGCTGTTGGTCTTATCCGCTGGTTTGAGCGAACTGAATCAGTGTTTTCCTGTAGCAACTGTACCAAAGACTGCAAGGTGAAGTTTGCTACTGGTACTTTAACTGAAGAAGCTCTATCCTGGTGGAATTCTTTTGCCCAGCCTATTGGGATAGAAGAAGCTTACAAGATTACATGGGTTAAATTCAAGAAGCTTTTGATAAAGAAGTACTGTCCCTGAACTGAGGTCCAGAAGATGGAAGACGAATTTTACCATCTGACTATGAAGGGGAATGATCTCAAGGCATATGTAAGAAGATTCCAGGAATTGGCAACATTATGTCCCACTATGGTGCCAGATTCTGAGAAATGATAGAAGTTTTCATCGGGGG
Source organism: Tanacetum coccineum (assembly GCA_026074375.1). Classification (NCBI taxonomy): domain Eukaryota; kingdom Viridiplantae; phylum Streptophyta; class Magnoliopsida; order Asterales; family Asteraceae; genus Tanacetum; species Tanacetum coccineum. The sequence continues at coordinate 8,335 of BQNB010086356.1, read as the reverse complement.
ATTGCCTCAAAGTATGGAAGGGAATGTTACCGCCTCTAAACCTCAAACTCTAGAGGAAGCCATTAACATAGCCCAGAGGCTAATGGATCAGGTAACAAAGCACACTCCAATGCAAGTATCAAGTGATCACAAACGAAAATTTGATGACAAAAGAAATTTCAACAACAACAACTACCGTAACACTAACACCAACAACCGCTACAATAATCACCAACCATAACAGAACAGAAGACAAGAAACCTTTAGGTCTTATACTGTCACTCCAACTGAAAACAATAGGTATAGTAGAAACCGTCCCTTGTGTAAGAAATGCACTTTGTATCACATAGGACCTTGCACTGTCAAGTGTAATACTTTCAACAAGGTGGGCCATCTGACCAAGAACTGCAGAAACAAAGGGCCAGCCATTGGAAGTAATCTACTACCAGTGACAGTTACTTGTCATGCTTGTGGAGAAAAAGGGCATTATGCAAATCAGTACCGAAATACCACCAACAACAATGCCTAGGGAAGAGCCTACATGCTGAGGGATAGGAATGCTCTCCAAGACTCGAACATAGTCACGGGTATGTTCCTTCTAAACCAACATCTAGCTAGAGTATTATTTAATTTTAGAGCCCATAAAAGCTTCGTATCCATATCTCTTTCTTCTATGCTAAATATTCCACCCATTACAATAGATACCTTTTACAATATCGAAATGGCTGACGGAAACCTAGTAAGCACAAACACCGTTATTCAGGGTGCAACTCTGACCTTGTTAAACCAACCTTTCAAAATTGATCTTATGACAATCAAACTTGGTAGTTTCAATGTTGTTATTGGTATGGATTGGTTATCCAATTATCATACTAGAATTATCTGTGACGAGAAAGTCATCTACATCCCTATCAACGGTGAAACTTTGATCATCCGAGGTGACTAAAGTAAAACCTGACTAAGTCTGATATCCTGTATAAAAACCGAAAGGTATATATCCCGAGGTTGTTAAGTTTTTATAATCTAAGTAATGGAAAAGAAGTCAGACAAGAAAAGACTAGAAGATATCCCAGTAGTCAGAGAATTCCCAGAAGTTTTTCCTGAAGATCTACTTGGCCTTCCTCCCATTCGCCTAGTAGAATTCCAAATCTATCTAATTACAAGAGCGGCACCTGTAGCCCGAGCACCTTATAGACTATTTCCTTCAGAAATGCAGGAACTAAATCCCCCCCACCTAAAAAAAACCAACTTTAAAAGTTAGCAGACGTGAGTTTTATCCGACCAAGTACTTTGCCTTGGGGAGCTCCTGTCTTGTTTAGTTAAAAAGAAGACGGATCTTTCAGTATGTGTATCGATTTACAGGGAGTTGACATAACTTACTGTAAAGAATCATTAACCCATTACTCCAGGATTCGATGACGTATTTGACCAAACTTTAAGTATAAGTGTCTACTTCGAAGATTGACTTAAGATCAGGCTAATCATCAACTGAGAGAACGCTTGCAAGCTGCAAGAGATCGACAAAGAAGTTACGCCAATGTAAGACGAAAGCCTTTAGAATTTCAAGTTGGAGATTGTGTTATGTTAAAAGTATCACCTCGTAAAGGTGTCATCCGATTCGGAAAACAAGGAAAGCTTAATCCCTGGTACATTGGACCTTTCAAAATCCTTGAACGGGTTGGCCCAGTGGCATATAAACTTGAGCTTCCTAAAGAGCTTAGTAATGTCTACAGTACTTTACACATTTCTAATCTAAAGAAATGCTTATCTGACGAATCCCTTGTCATTCCAATGAAGGAGCTTTGACTCAATGACAAACTAAACTTTATGGAAGAACCAGTGGAGATCATGGATCGAGAAGTCAAGCAACTGAAACAAAGTCGTATTCCTATAGTCAAAGTAAAAAGGAACTCCAAAAGAGGACCAGAATTTATGTGCGAACGCGAAGATCAAATTCATGACAAGTATCCACATCTGTTTTCAAACATCACTCCGGCATCCAACTAAATCTCGGGACGAGATTTCTTTTAAGGGAGGGAGACTATAACAACCTATAATTTTCATCAACATAATTATCCATCTATTAAATTGGATGCACTGTAATATTCATCTATTATATATACCACCTTTTTATAGGGAAATTTTTGCTTCATCTCATTATGCAATGTAACTTGCATCTCTAAAGTAAACGAGCTCACGCAACCTCTACCAATGCCATCTATAACTATGTTTATACCATGTAAACATCCTAATATGTCAAGTCTATATCTTAATATCATTTTACCAAGTACATTATCCATTCAACGTACCATTTACAACGTTATATCAAAACAGACTTTATTCATTAAAATTTATATCAAAACCCTAATTATATATAATATATACATATATAATGAATGTGCAAGCCTTCAAGCATGTGTACAAGTGTACAATGCACAAAATTTGAATATATTTTCCCTCCTAAATCAAGTTACAACTTTCTAAAGCCTAATGTACAAGTTAATAATGCAAGAAAACCAAACTAGGTCATTTTACCTCCTAAATCACTTTAGTTTCTTACCACCACTTTAACACAAGGTACAAGCACTTAATGCATGACTTCTAAACCCTAAACCTAAACCCTAAGTCATCTTAAAACCCTAATCTAAAACCCTAAACCCTAAATGAAACCCTAAAACCCTAATTTCACTTTAAACCTAAAACTAAATCCTAAACCTTAATCCTAAACCCTAAACCTTAATCCTAAACCCTAATCCTAACATTAAACTATCTTAAACCCTAACCTTAACTCGAATTAAAACCCTAAACCACTAAGCCAAAACTAAAACCAACCCGACACCTTTTTATTTCATTTTTGACCCATTTTCAACCAAGATAGCTCTCAAGCACCATTATGACCTCACCACCATATCATCTAGCAGCCACCCTACTACCTTACAAGCACCTCCATCACCACACTTTCCCACCAAGTAAACAAACACCTCCTTGTCACCCCTATGGCAGCCGAACCCCCTCCACACCCCACACCTTGCATAGCTAGTTTTCTAGCCTTCCATACTCACCCTATAACCTTCCTTAGACACTACTCTAGCACCTTGATCCCTACTCCAAGCATAAAACTTGGGCACTAAGGGTTTTGAGCACTATATAAGCCGAATCCAAGCAACCCTTTCAATCACACCTCAAATCTTCATCACCACTTAAATGGAGTTCTAAATCAAACCAAGGAGGATCAAGTAAAGTCCCTAAGATCAGAGTAGAAGCCAAGAATCAAGAGAAGGAAGCCCTTGAAGTCATTTCTAGGCATACGAACCTAAAATCCCCATTTTGACGTATTTTCGCTCAAGTAAGATCAAAATATTGTTCTATAAGCTCATATTCTATTTTAGATCTTTCATAAGGTTTGTTAGATCATATATAAACTCTTGTTAAAGCCTTGAATCCTCAAACCCATGCGTTTTTGGTTAAAACCCTAAAAATGACCCGTTTTGATTTTCTAGCTAACGAATCCTTTTTCTAAACTTTTGTTACGTTAGAACATCTTATTTTTGCTTATTCTAATAAGCTATAACATGCAAATATTATTTGAAACCCTAAAATAAGCTTGCATTGCTTTTTGGACTTGATTTGCAAATATTTTTATGCATACGGGTATATATCGTAACTTTCTGAAATTTATAACTAGAGGGGCTAAAAATGTCATTTTCCTAAATTTATAACTATAAGGACCTATCTTGCCAAGTTTCAAAGTTAAAGGTTTAAATTATATATACTTTATATATAAAGGACTAAATTTGTAAAAGTTTATAAATCGAGGGTATATATTGCCATTTTTGCAAACTTAAAAATATAAAATATAATATTTTTATATAAATTATAAAAATATATATTAATATTATAAGACTCGATTTTATTAAAACCCGATACATTTATCGCTATTAATCAACGATCGACGCATTATAAAACAATTACGTTATATAATTAACGTAATTTATCATCGACTAGCTTTTGAAGAAACTTAAAATCTTATCGTATCACGTTACTCGGGAATTTCATGTGAGGGGATCCATTTGGGTATTTGTTTTGACGAGTTTGCTGGGTTTACGATTTAAAGTGCCCTGACTCCTCAAACGATACTACATGGCCTCTGGATTATGATAGCCCGAACAGTGATACAATATTTCCATAAATTAATAAATTAAAGTAATACGTTAAACTTTATGAAGTTTTGAAACATAAACCATCACACTAAGACTTGACATATTACCCCAGGTTGCGTGACGAGGCCGTTACTTTCACTTGATATACTTTTGTCATCAATCAGATTTTCCCTGTTAAGGTGAGTTCATAGCCTCGCATTTTAAATCTTTTAATGTTTTCATAAACCCGCGAGGGGGATACATGCTATAAACCATGAATACGAGTGTTTTTCCAACTGTATGTTGTCTTGATATATTATTGCCTAAGTCCTTATTTTTGCCATTAAGACACTCTCATGAACCGTTAATTACTTTTCGGAGTAAGCACGAATGATGTGAATAGATCTATTTGGGACTAAACTTCCCCGTTGGTGTACCTATACTTTCTGGTAACCAAACACACTTCATTTGAATCACTATGCGGGTGTTTGGCAAAGGCACCCGTTGGGGCAACTTCTTGTGATTATTGATTATCTCAAGGTCTCGGTGTCATGAGCTTAGGGCAATAATATTGTTTTCCATAATAATTGTACTCATTGCAATTATTACACTTATAAGTGTATAACAATGTAACCCACTGTTATGATGACTTGTATTCAAACTGTTTAACATAAACCTATGAATTTCACTCAACCTTTGTGTTGACTTTTTAGCATGTTTATCTCAGGTAACTAAGCATCTTATGGCATGGAGTGGCACGGACTTGAAGATGGCTAAACTGTTATCATTCAAACTTTATGTTTTCATGTAGATTTTGGGACCTCTCTTTTGTAAAAACTCTGATGAATAAATGAATGATAACTAAATTTTCCAAAAACGTCTCTTTATGATTCGTTTTCTATGATTATGACTGTTGTACTATGAAATAATACCCCAGATTAGCTTCCGCTGCTATATATGTCAAAATGGGGGTGTTATATAAAAGGGTTAGTTGTATTGAATAGATTTAAGACAACTATGCTAGAAACTTTTTGATACTAAGAGTATGCGGAATCTACTCTTTAGTACTTAGAAGAATATCAATGTAATAGTAAACTCTAATGCAGTAGAATGAATGAACAATGAATATAACCAAAAAGCTTCAATATTATTATGATGAATAATACGAGTACTCTATCTAGTACTAGGGTTTACAACCTTGAAGCTACAAAGAAAGACTAACTGATATCTAAAAAATAACCTAGGATCTCCTTTTATACACCGAAGAGTCCTTTACAAGATAACTATGAATTCTTTAAGCTTATATGCATATCTTTCTAAATATATAGAATATATACAAGATAACTAATACATATCTTTTAACAGGTCTTTACACCTCTTCACACGTCTTTATCTTCATGCAGTCTTCAGTCTTTATTAGCAGTATAAATCGCAGTATTAAGTTTAGTACTGGCAGTACTAACTGTCTTTTGGCAGTACTAACTGTTAGTACTGTTAGTTATATCTTGAGCAGTATTAAGTATTGGCTTAGCAAAACTAAGTGTGTAGACATTTAATTCCTAACAATCCTCCCCTAAACTTGTGATTTACCTTCAATTCATTAAGTTTCTTAAATTAAACCTTTCTGAGAGGATTCTTTAAAACATTCTTCTACTGCTGAAGTTGAGACCTTATAAACCTAAGAAGTTCAAATGCCATTTTACTTTCTTGATCAACCTTTAGTCTTCTACTTAACATCCTTGAAAGCATTTCTTGAGTAAGAGGATATTTCTTCTCTATCATCATGTGAATAGAAATTCCAGTATGCATCAGCAACATATGAATTCCACATGAGTCAAATAATCTCTAGCTTATCAAGTTGTAGTCCTGTTGATTCTTCCATATTTCATCTTCTTCATTAGGCTTAAATAAGATCTTCAGATTTCCCCAAAGTAACAAGTCATATCCTTCTGGACTTGTTGTATCATACCTTTCTTGTACCAGTCTGTGTAGATCCAGCACATCTTGCCTATCAAAATCATTAAGCATTTCACTGAATATTTTGTAATTTTTAGAACTTCTATATGCTCTGATGATTTGATAATACATCATATTTTCTGTTAAAACATGTGTCTTCCAGTCAACTATTGGGTATTTAGTAGCAATAGACTCAACATCAATAGCAATATCATCTCTTAGGACTACATCCATACTATCTCTAGGCTCTTTCTTCTCAGCGTCATCTTCTAGTTTCTATTTCTTGGCATTGTCTTCATCATAATCTTCTCTTGATCTCTTTTTACTAGACTTTTGATGAAAATCAAATCCAGGTCTCTTTATCACTTCCTTTTCAATATCAGAATCCTTATGTACAAAAGCATTATTTTGATCCCATACTTTTTCAAATATAGGTCTAATATCTTTATATCTTATTCCCTTGAAATGACTTTGCTTGTATCCTCCCAAGGAAAGACTTGTTGTTTGGGTCCTTGATAAACTAGTTGTTCTGTTCCTAAAAGAATCAGGTTGTTCGGTTCTTTAATGATGATGAGTTGTTCGGTTCATTAAGAATCATGTTGTTCGGTTCCTATTAGCAGATGAGTTGTTCGGTTCCAAGTAACATCAAAGTTGTTCGGTTCCTTATTAGCACATGAGTTGTTCGGTTCCTACTACAACTAGTTGTTCGGTTCCACCTATTCCTGTTGTTCGATTTCTACTGTTAGTGAGTTGTTCGATTTATTTTTGAATTTTTCACAAACAAGTATTTTTAGGCACTCAAACACATTATATTAGCATACATAAGATTAAGCTATCATTGAGACATTAAGATAACAACATTTAAGCCAAAACACGACAAGTATGATAAAAAATGAGCCATGTAAAGCAACTAAAGCACAAACATTCAACGATCCAAAAACAATGGTGAGATATTATTAATGAAACATAATCAATAAGATGGTGTGTAACTCCTTAAAAAAAAATTACACTAAAACTCAAAAACTAAATTTTTTCGAACAAACATTTAATCATATTTGATTCATATGTTAAGCATACATGAAATTGTTTAAGACAAGTCTCTTACACACCTAAAACTATAAAACCCCTCAACTAATTGGCTTTTTAGCCAGATTGATATACAAGAACCCTAATTTGAAAATTAGTGATTTTGATATCAAAAATGGATGAAAATCAAATTCCTTTGAGATGTTGGTAGGATAGGTGATGTAGAACGATTTAGCTGTTATACCTTAGGCATGAAAATGACTTGAGATGATGGATTGATAAGCGACGATCGTGTGTGGGAGAGGGAGGAATGAAATTAAGCTTAAGTGTGTGTTTGTGTGTGAGAAAGGACGGGGTGGATGAGGGGTGTATTAAACAATTTTCGTTTTTGACACATTCGACCCCTCAAGTTTCAATACCCTTTTATTTTGCATAGATAAGTTTTATAAGGCATATACAAGATAAACAAATAGCACAATTAGTCCCTAATGTTTTATACCTAGCATTCCTAAAAAACTTGTTTTTGCACACTTACTCCCAAAAGGCATAAACACATAACATATAAGGCACATATAAGCTAAACTTAATTAACTTTCTTTAACCAATGATATTCCGTTATTGTTTAAAACCTTGTTCATTGAAACTCATTATTATTATGAAGAAGATATTTGACGTTTTCTCCCCCTCAAATAGTGACCCGTTTTCTATTTAAAGAGTTGTAGTCATTGTTTGAGAAGTCGATCATCTTTGAAAAAAACATTTTTTTGATGAAGCAATGTTATATCTTTAAAAAACAAACACCAAAATAAGATTTCTCTTATTTGAACACATAAGTGCACTGACACGTACACTCATGGTACTATAAGAAGCACGGGTTATGTTGCAAAGTAAACACAAGCCTTTTCATGGTCATAAAGTAGACCATGCCTGAGAATAAATTCCCGTTATGAGGTCAAGTTTTCTTTTTGAAATACTTGCCTTTAAGATGAAGACCGGGTTGCTATCTGAAATAATAGCAAGCCATTTGGCATGTTTTGCAAACATTTAAAACTTCTGCTCGAACTTCATTTACAGCCTCGTATCATTATTGAATGACATTTCTAAGACCGTAAATGTTATCGATTTTTAGAAGACATGCCATTATTACCTCTTTTTATATTTTTCTCATTTTTTGATTTTTTTTCTTTGGTTTTATGAATTTTATATTTTTGTATTTTATTTTTATAAAAAGTTTC
>BQNB010086355.1:0-28214 GCA_026074375.1 Tanacetum coccineum | reverse complement strand
TCCCGTCATTCAGAACGATGTTGAAGTAGAAAACCATAATATTGAAGTTGCACATATGGGTAATGATCCGTACTTCGGTATTCCAATTCCAGAAGTCTCTTCTGGTCAATCTTCATCATCGAATTCTGTTCATACAATTGTGCACCCTGATCACCAAATTTCTGAACACAATAGCAAATAGACTAAGGATCATCCACTTGAAAACATAATCGGTGAACTCAAAAGACCAGTTTCCACTCGGCTGGAATTACATGAGCAAGCTCTTTTCTGTTACTAAGATGCTTTCCTCACTGCTGTTGAACCTAAGACGTATAAAGATGCTTTGATTCAAGCCTGTTGGATTGAAGCAATGCACGAAGAACTTAATGAGTTTGAACGACTTGAAGTATGGGAGCTCATACCCCGACAAGACAAAGTTATGGTGATTACTTTGAAGTAGATCTACAAAGTAAAACTAGGCGAACTGGGAGGAATTTTGAAGAGTCTTTTGCTCCGGTTGCGAGATTAGAGGCTATAAGGATTTTTCTCGCGTTTGCTACTCATATGAACATGGTCGTATACCAAATGGATGTGAAGACTGCGTTTCTGAATGGTAATATGCTGGAAGAGGTTTATGTTAGCCAGCCGAATGGGTTCGTGGATAAAGATAACCCCAATCACGTGTATAAGCTAAAGAAAGCTCTTTATGGGTTGAAACAAGCTCCACGCGCGTGGTATGATATGTTGTCTTCGTTCTTGATATCCCAAGACTTCTCCAAAGGCTCAGTGGATCCTACATTGTTCATCCGTAGAGACGGCAAGGAATTACTTCTGGTACAAATTTATGTCGATGATATTATCTTTGCTGCATCTACACCTGAACTTTGTGATCTATTTTCTAAAATCATGTGTTCAAAATTTAAGATGTCAATGATGGGCAAAATCTCATTTTTCTTAGGATTACAGATTTCTCAAAGTCCCAGAGGCATCTTTATTAACCAGTCAAAATATGCCCTTGAATCTTTAAAGAAATACAGTTTTGACTCTTGTGACCCAGTGGATACTCCAATGGTGGAGAAATCCAAACTGGATGAGGATAAAGAAGGGAAAGCCGTAGATCCGTCACACTATCGTGGTATGATTGGCACCCTCCTTTATCTTACAGCCAGTAGACCTGACCTACAATTTGCTATATGCATGTGTGCCCGGTATCAGGCTTGGCCTACCGAAAAGCACTTAAATACGGTAAAAAGGATCTTTCGGTATCTAAAAGGAACCGTACATCAGGGTCTATGGTATCTGAAGGATTCTTCGATTGCTCTAACAGCATTTGCAGATGCGGATCATGCTGGTTGTCAAGATACACGCCGTAGCACTTCTGGTAGTATGCAACTTTTGGGTGATAGACTTGTTAGCTGGTCGTCTAAAAGGCAGAAAAGCGCTGCGATATCCAGTACGGAAGCTGAATATATTGCTTTGTCCGGCTGTTGTGCTCAAATCCTTTGGATGAGATCACAGCTTACCGACTATGGCTTTGGATTCAATAAAATTCCAATGTACTGTGATAACAAAAGCGCTATTGCCTTATGCTGCAACAACGTTCAACATTCCAGATCCAAGCATATAGACATCAGATTTCACTTTATCAAGGAGCATGTTGAGAATGGGGTGATCGAACTTTACTTTGTCAATACGGAATATCAACTGGCAGACATCTTCACTAAAGCTCTTGGCCGAAATAGAATTGAATTTCTGATCAACAAGCTGGGAATGCGAAGTTTTACGCCGGAGACTCTGAAACAATTGGCAGATGAAGTTGATGAATAGTAGTGGTACCTATTCAAATATCCTGTATCATATGTATATATTTTTAAAACCATAAAAACCAAAAAGATTTTTCATTTTTCAAAATTTTTATAAAAACAAAATACAAAAATATAAAATTTTAAAAACCAAAGAAAAAATTAAAAAATGAGAAAATATAAAAAGAGGTAAAATATCCACTAGTTAGTGTAGAATTCATTAGGTATGATAATAGGAGAAAAGGTGAGAAAAGGGAATAATGCTGATTGAGATGGAGCTAACACTGGAACAAACCCAACAAGGTGTTAGTTATGAAGTCTCGATAAGCATTGGAAAGGGTTGAGAATGAAAAAAGTAATGTAAGGATTAAAGGGGTGTAAAGATAAGAAGCCCTCCCATACACTTTGGCAGAAAACCGGGTGAATACATAAACTGTCAGAAAACACTAAGGTGATGTCTGACTTGAAGACTGTCATGGAACCAGTGACGTAGGCAGCAACCCTTTCCTAGCCACTCAAGGTCTCTTAAAAGACTCTTGTTTCATTTCTCAAGGAGATTACACGCATTTCTATCGACTTTCTCACTCAAAGTTAGTTGATATTGAAAATGTAGCAGTCTACTCTAGCCTCTGATCACTAAAATCAAAGTGCACTATTGAGTCTAAAGCCAAAAGAGATCATCCATAAATCTCATTAGGACACTTGTCAAATTATGCTTGCTAAGTCACACAATGTGAATAACAAGATATATACTAAGAGTCTCGCCATTATCCTTGTGATTTTGCCAGAACTTCCGAGTGTAGATTATTCATATTAAAGATGGAAATCCAACTTAGCCAACATCAAACAGCTCATGGTAGGTGACTTGTGCGATTCTATAGAATCTAAATTGGGGGACAAATGTAAAGAAATGATGGTGCAATTCTATAAGAATCAAACTTGTGTCAGGGTATGAAATTGAACGATTGTTGATGATTTTTGAATGATTTAACACTCTCGAAGTGTCTCAAAACACTTTACAGTGACATGTTGATTAATTTTCAAATCAAATTTTCTATTTCAATCGGTGAGATAGTAACTCACTAGTTCACTCTTATCGTGTGTCTGCTTTGAGACGTTTTGATAATGAGAAAACATGCTGAGTTTGATGTCTAATGCAAATGTGTTGAAAGATTTATCTTCAGCTGGAAATCCTGGTCGAGGAGATTTCTTTCTTAAATTAAATCTACCTGATCACAGGTCGATCCTCACGGATTTGAAGGTTACTCCAACCAAACATGGGTGAATGACAAAGCCATATTCGTCCCCCCTCTTTATTGCTAATTGTTTTATTGCAGGAAACTTATAAGATGGTGTGAGGTACTGTTTATGATGACTTACATGATTCATAGCCACATGCTCATACCCAGGACCGACAAAACATATTTCTAGAATCCGCTACTCTGTACGTACGTCTTGTTAAGTGACAAAGTATTAAAAGTTAAAGAATTTAATAAGAGTTTCAGTCACTCTGATTTTCCGAACGTCTTTATCGAAGTAGACAAAGTGTTAAAGTTAAATAAATTCAAGACAAGATGAAACATTTAAAGCTTTTTCAAGTCTTTTTTTGTTTAAACAAAATCAAGAAAGTATGAGGCATGTCGGTCCATAGTCATAAGTTTCACAAGATGCAAAGTTCATTAGGATAGCGAAGAGATACATGCTTGGTTAATGATCTCAAGATGATCAAGTCATAATTCTACATACAAGTCAAGTTAAGGGAACAAGTCGAGCCTAAAGGTCAAAAGATTACTAAATCATATTCACAAGAGTAAGTCAAGGTTACGTAGTTGAAGACTAAGTAGATATAGCATAGTATGCTAGTTTAATTTAGTAAAATGGAGTGACTCCCTTAGGGGGTGATCTTGTTGGGAAACCAAGAAAAAGTATCGGTCACTTCCAAGTTGTAATAGTCTTAGCCCGTAGTTTGTTATATGATTAATCTAGTAAGCTAGTTTGGCCCAAGGCTCAAGGAAAGCCCGTTAAGGCCTATGGCCGGCCATGTATGCAGTATATATACCCTCTCCCATGCCTTGGAAAGAGGGGGTGTTGGTTGGTTTCATTTCTCATTTCACAACTATACATATTTTAATTCATCCTTTCCATGTGACTTTCTTCTCTCTAGAAACTTGCCAACCACTTTATCTCTCTAGTCTTGCTAATATCAAATATTACTCGTATTCTTGAAGAATACTAGTAATATTTGCTTATTATGCAAGAACTAGAGAGATAAGTGGGTGTTGGATAGTTTTATAGAGAGAGAATGTAACATGAAAAAGGATTGATAATATTATTAGTATGAAAAGAGAAAATGAAACCAACCAACCAAACCGCACCCTCTACATGGCATGTGAGGAGGGTATATTATTCTACATTGCATGGCGGCCCATGGGCCTTAAAGAGCTTTCCATGGGTCCTTGGGCCAGGACTAGGCTTCCTAGACTAATCATATAACAAAACAGGGCTAAGTCTATACAACTTGGATGAAGTGGACGATACTTTTATTGTTCAACAATCTACCCCTAAGGGAGTCATCCATTTCTACAAAATTATACTAGCATACTATGTTATATCTCTTGTCTTCAAGCTCGTAAACTTAACTTTCTCTTGTGAATATGTTGTAGTAATCTTTGACTTTAGGCTCGAGCTTGTTCCTTTATCTTTACTTGTAAGTGGAGATGTGATCTTGAGCACTATGAGATCATCAACCAAGCATAATCTCGTTTTGCCATCTTGTGACTTTGTCATCTTGTGATCTTCTGACTTCTCGGACTAACAAACTCATTATCATTCATATTTGTTTGACTTGTGGAATGATTTAATGTGCATCTTTCTTGAATTCTTTAACTTTAACTTGTCACTTTGAGAAGACGTTCGGTATAGAGTGACAGAAACCTTCTTTGAAATTCTTTGACTGTTAATACTTCGTCATTTCAAGAATGACGTACGGTTCGGAGTAGAGACAGTCATTGGCAACTGTAACTTGAGCTTTCATGATGTCTTTATGTTTTGTCGGTCAGGTATGAGCATGTGGTTATGAATCTTGTGAGTCAGTTGGAATCGGGTACCTTCACCACCATCTTTAAGTATCTTGCATTAAAACAGTTAGCAATAAAGAGGGGGGACGAATATGGCTTTGTCATCACCGATTTTAGTTTAGAGTATAACCTTTGTAATCCGTGAGGAGTTTCGACCTGTGTTTTCAGGTAGATTCAATTTAAGAAAAATCTCCTTGACAGGATTTCCAGCTGAAGTATAGAATCTTTCTAACACATTTGCATTAGATTCATCAAACTCAGCATGTTCTCATTATCAGAATGTCTCAAAGCAGACAGCACGATAAGAGTGAACCAGTGAGTTACTATCTCACCGATTGAAATAGAAAAATCAATTTGAAAATCAATCAACGTGTCACTTGCTAAAGTGGTTTTGTGACAACACGAGAGAGTGTTAATCATTCAAAAATTCATCATCAATCGTTAATTCATATCCTGGAACAAGTTTGATTCTTATAGAATCGCACTATCGTTTCTTTCCAGTTGTCACAAGTTTGATTCGTATAGAATCATACAAGTCACCAACCATGAGCTTGTTTGATGTTGGCTCAAGCAGGATTTTCATCTTCATTGTGGATAATATCACTCGGATGTTCTGGCAAAATCACAAGAATAATGCGTAGGACTCTTAGTATATATCTTATTATTCACATTGTGTGACTTAGCAAGCATAATTTGACAAGTGTCCTAATGAGATTTATGGATGATCTCTTTTGGCTCTAGACTCAATAGTGCACTTTGATTTTAGTGATCGGAGGCTAGAGTAGAGTGCCACCTTTTCAATATCAACTAACTCGGAGTGAGAAAGTTAATAGAAATACGTGTAATCTCCGTAAGAAATGAAACAAGAGTCTTTTAAGAGACCTTGAGTGGCTAGGAAGGGTTGTGCATAGTGTCACTAGGTCCATGACAGTCTTCAATGTCAGACAACACCTTAGTGTTTCAGACAGTTTATGTATTGACCCGGTTTCTGCCTAAGTGTATGGAGGGCTTCTTTTTTTACACCCTTTATCCTTACATTTGTTTTTCATTCTTCAACCCCTTCAATGCTTATCGAGACTTCATAACTAACACCTTGTTGGGTTTGTTCCAGTATTAGCTCCATCTCGGTCGGCATTATTCCCTTTTCTCACTTCTTTTCCTTTTATCATACCTAAGGACTTCTACACTAACTAGTGGATATCCCTGGGTAGATCCCTCCGGTTCTGGCTGGATCATGGGATTTGAATACGTATGCCTAACACCGTCCTTTATCTCCATAAATTTAAGAACATGGCCGGTCTTTTGGGTATTCCATCACAATCCTTCAAAACCATTGAAATTCAATTAAAGTGTTTGATATAAATATCAAAAAGATTTACACTTTGAAGATTTTTCATTATCTTCTAAAGCTCCCCCTTTAACATGTGCATTCGATATCGTAGTACATTGATAGTGTAGAGTGTACTGAGTCACTTTTATATGTCCATTTTTTTGTTACAAGTTAGATTCAGTTTAATCACATTTTCTCCCCTTATCCAAAATGTTAATCCCTTGATATTTTTGATATCATTTGATTAAATGTCCGGGGAAAAAATGTTACAGAATAACTTATAGGAACATTTTAATGCCCCCCCCCCCCCTCAAATTATGAGGGATATGTAAGATAGTGTTGAGTATAATAATTTGAAATTTTTGAATTTACTAAGAAATTCTTGAAAATTTTGTATCAGCACCCTTTTTTACCACCATAAGTACACTTACTATATACACAGATTATTATGTTACGAGGTTTTGACCTGAATGATGAGAACATCATATGATAGATAATATAGTTCTTTTGTCGCAGCCGTAGGTCTCTTGTACATCTCCACCAACGAACTTTGCGAGTCGTGTGTGTAACCTAGATGAGATAAGATGAGATAGAGAGAAAAGTTGTCAATCTAATCTTTCTCTGTCCAAGCATTCTTCGACGTTGCTTCAACTTTCTTTCTAAGTTATGAAAGTCTTTGCATCAAACTTCGAGGATAGAACAGATTCAGATACATATGTAACTTGAGCTTGTGTGGTTGGTGATGTCGGTGTTGAAGTTGTCTTAGCTTCCCCCTAAACCCAGCCAATTCCTTTCTTGAGTTAGGATTCAAACTTTCTTGCAAGCCGCATCAAGCAGTCTTGATGTATAAAGCCTAGATATCCAAAGTACACATATAACTCAAAACCGCAACACCAAAGTCAATTAAGTCCCGGATGTCTGTATTTCTTGTTACATGATAGTGATGATATAAATTGTAACACCAAAGTCAACTAAGTCCCGAATGTCACAATTATTCCCTCTAAGTAGTTGAAATGATAACACCTAAGTCAACTAAGTCCCAAATGTAGACATTTCTTTTTGCAGAATACTGACTTACTTAAGGAATCATCATACCTATGTGTACCTCTTTTGATAAATATTTCTATCTTTTTAGAATAAGCTTGAGGGATTTGTCTGTTTTGGGAAGCATTAATAGAATCAGAAAGAAAATTTGCAAACGTTTTAACATTATTTATACTCTAACACTTCCCCTGGGGACTCAAATGATGCGACACTTGGATAAGACGCATGTCTATTCCACTGTGATTGAATAGTGCACCCGAAAGATTCACAAAAACTTTAAAATCAAAAGAAGCTAACCTCAAAAGACAAAAGAAGCTAACCTCAAAAGAAGGCCAAGGACACTATCAAGTATACATCTACTCCTTCCCCCTTGCTGGTTTTGACACGTTGGAATCAGCATAACCTTATACGCATACATATTCGAGATTGTGTTTGAAGAATTAATAAGCTTAAATCTAGTCCGTGAGAATCAATTTCAAGGCTTTTAAAACTATGAAAGTATTTCCAAGCATTCCTAAGTCTTTTACAAACTATGAGGTGTTGGCAATATTGATCGAATGTAGTTTAAGGCCTATACTCACTAAGTCTTATATTGCAAATAAGTCCCTAAAGTTTGAAACAAATGACATCTAAAGCTCTTGTAGTTAATATAAATTAACTCCCCTTGAAATTATTATCCGTCATTATTCAAAACTTTATCCGTTTATTCCATGACTTATTTTGAAAGACTGTTTTAAAAGATTATTGGATGACACTTTCTCCCCCTCAAATAATGACCCGTTTTCTATTTAAAGAGTTGTTGTCATTGTTTGAGTGGTCGAATTGTCTTTGAAAATCTTTTTGTGATTACTGAAAACACTGATTCATTATGAGGACAACTTTTTACTAATAAAAATAAGATTTCTCTTATTTTGACACATAAGCACACTGACGCGTACACTTATGGAATATAAGAAGCACGGGTTGTGATGCAAAGTAATCACAAGCCTTTGCATGGTCATAAAGTAGACCATGCCCGAGAATAAATTCCCGTTGAGAGGTCAAGTTTTCTTCTTGAAATACTTGCCTTTAAGATGATGACCGGGTTGCTATCTGAAATAATAGCAAGCCATTTGACATGTTTTGAAAACATTTGAACTTCTGCTCGAACTTCATTTACAGCCTCGTATCATTATTGAATGACATTTCTAAGACCGTAAATGTTATCGATTTTCAGAAGACATGCCATTTTTACCTCTTTTTATATTTTCTCATTTTTTTTTAATTTTTTCTTTGGTTTTTAAAATTTTATATTTTTGTATTTTGTTTTTATAAAAATTTGAAAAATGAAAAATCTTTTTGGTTTTTATGGTTTTTAAGATATATACATATGATACAGGATATTTGAATAGGTACCACTACTATTCATCAACTTCATCTGCCAATTGTTTCAGAGTCTCCGGCGTAAAACTTCGCATTCCCAGCTTGTTGATCAGAAATTCAATTCTATTTCGGCCAAGAGCTTTAGTGAAGATGTCTGCCAGTTGATACTCCGTATTGACAAAGTAAAGTTCGATCACCCCATTCTCAACATGCTCCTTGATAAAGTGAAATCTGATGTCTATATGCTTGGATCTGGAATGTTGAATGTTGTTGCAGCATAAGGCAATAGCGCTTTTGTTATCACAGTACATTGGAATTTTATTGAATCCAAAGCCATAGTCGGTAAGTTGTGATCTCATCCAAAGGATTTGAGCACAACAGCCGGACAAAGCAATATATTCAGCTTCCGTACTGGATATCGTAGCGCTTTTCTGCCTTTTAGACGACCAGCTAACAAGTCTATCACCCAAAAGTTGCATACTACCAGAAGTGCTACGTCGTGTATCTTGACAACCATCATGATCCGCATCTGCAAATGTTGTTAAAGCAATCGAAGAATCCTTCGGATACCATAGACTCCAATGTACGGTTCCTTTTAGATACTGAAAGATCCTTTTTACCGCATTTAAGTGCTTTTCGGTAGGCCGAGCCTGATACCGAGCACACATGCATATAGCAAATTGTAGGTCAAGTCTACTGGCTATAAGATAAAGGAGGGTGCCGATCATACCACGATAGTGTGACGGATCTACGGCTTTCCCTTCTTTATCCCTATCCAGTTTGGATTTCTCCACCATTGGAGTATCCACTGGGTCACAATAGTCAAAACCGTATTTCTTTAAAGATTCAAGGGCATGTTTTGACTGGTTAATAAAGATGCCTCTGGGACTTTGAGAAATCTGTAATCCTAAGAAAAAAGAGATTTTGCCCATCATTGACATCTTAAATTTTGAACACATGATTTTAAAAAATAGATCATAAAGTTCAGGTGTAGATGCAGCAAAGATAATATCATCGGCATAAATTTGTACCAGAAGTAATTCCTTGCTGTCTCTATGGATGAACAATGTAGGATCCACTGAGCCTTTGGAGAAGTCTTGGGATATCAAGAACGAAGACAACATATCATACCACGCGCGTGGAGCTTGTTTCAACCCATAAAGAGCTTTCTTTAGCTTATACATGTGATTGGGGTTATCTTTATCCACGAACCCATCCGGCTGGCTAACATAAACCTATTCTCGTAGATTACCATTCAGAAACGCAGTCTTCACATCCATTTGGTATACGACCATGTTCATATGAGCAGCAAACGCGGCTAGAAAAATTCGTATAGCCTCTAATCTTGCAACCGGAGCGAATGACTCTTCGAAATCGATACCCTCCTCTTGGCGATAACCACGAGCGACCAACCGAGCCTTATTTTTCAGAATACCTCCTAACTCATCAAGCTTAACCTTATAGATCCACTTAAGAGAGATGACAAATGCTTTGTCAGGAGGAGGAACAAGTTCCCAAACCTCCAGACGTTCAAATTCATGAAGTTCCTCTTGCATAGCTTCAATCCAACATGCTTGAGTTAATGCTTCTTTGTAGTTCTTGGGTTCGACTGATGTTAGAAAGGCATCATAGTAGCAGAATAAGGCTTGTTCATGGAGTTGTAGTCGTGTGGAAACTGGTCTGTCGAGAGCACCGATTATATTCTCAAGTGGGTGATCCTTAGTCCATTTGCTATTGTGTTCAGAAACTTGGTGATCGGGAGGCACAATTGTATGAATAACATCTGATGATGAAGATTGATCAGAAGTAACTTCTGGAATTGGAATACCGAAGTACGGATCATTACCCATATGTGCAACTTCAATATCATGATTATCTTCTTCAACATCATGAGAAATAATAGGAGTTTGAGTTTCTTGTGTTGTATGAGAGTTACTTGGTGATGGTGCATCTTGATCAACTGTAGTTGAGGAAGGTGAACCAGTTGATACAGCATGTTCAGGTGCAACTGCTTCGAGAATAGGAGCAATGACTTCTGGTGCTTGTAAATCAACATAAGGTGGGGGATTAAGTGACTCATCAAACATTGGTTGAAACAACAAATCCCAGTCAGATCTCGAAGGTGGTACAAATGGTGTTGAAGAAGGAGGGTTTGGCACGAGTCCTGAACTGATTGATACATGAGTCATTTCATGAAGAGCGGGTCCTGAACTGTTGTGTTCAGAAGCCATCGCGGTTCAGATTATTCAAAATCAAATGAATGGTTTCAATTATTATTTCGTCTCGGCTGCGTCTATTGTAAATCCGGATTTTTCTTAGTGGGGCATATCAATGAAAATTCCCCATATCAGCTATTGGTTTTGTAACATGCCCAAATTCTCACTATCATTCGTGGGTAACTCAAAAGTGCACCAAACCACTGTAGTACGATAAATCGGGAGGTTATACTCATGTAGAAGCTTCGTATGGGTGTTTTATCGTGACGATGAGTATCATGGATACGATTTTGGGTGTATAACAGGCTTGTGGCAAACCGCTTCTGCATAGAGAAATAAAGGAGACTTTTGCATAAATTAACATTGTGCGGGCTGCTTCAATTTAGGTACGATTTCGTCTTTTCAACAACCACCGTTTTGCTGTGGAGAGGTGCAACTGATGTTTCTTTTGAGATGCCAACTCTTCTCATATATATTTACGCCATGTCTGATTAACAAACTCAGTTCCATTATCTGTTCTGATGCGACGAACTGTTTCCTTAAGCCGTACTTAGATCATCTTCAAAAAGTTGATAATAAAATCTGGAGCCTCATCTTTTGATCGTAAACATTTTACCTATGTAAATCGAGAGTAGTGTTGACAATACACGAGGGATGTACTTCTTCCATTGACACTCGCGACACGCAATTGGCCCACATAGATCCAATATGCAACAGATAGTGTTTTTTCTTGATTGGTTATTCAGATTTTGGTTTGTGGGGTTTCTTTGAAATTTTGCCTATTGCATCATGCAGAAAATAAGTGATCCTTTACAAACTTGAGCTTAGGGAGGAACTGTTACAAGTCCGTGTCTCGCAAGATGATCTGATAGACAAAGTTCATGTGAGATAAGGACGACGTTGCCATAACCAATACTTGGTTTCTAGACGCCTTTGACAATAGACAAATGTGAGGAGGGGTGCCATCATTTCCCAAGTTGTGAGAGAGTTTCATAAAGGTATCCCTCGAGTTCCCGTCAGTAAATCTACACCCTTCTTAGATTGCGAAATGAGAATGTGTGTTTACGAAAAGCACTTCGAGGATTGGATTCATAGAATTGTCCCACAGAAAATTTGATTATGCGTAAGTCCTTTAACGTAATAAACCCTTGAAATAGTAAACATCCCAATCTGATAATCTCCAAAAACCTTTATCAGCTTTGAACTGATCATTTCGAATTTTACTGTACCTCAAGATATTTATGATGAATAAGTTCGGTAAGCTTTGATGAGCGATCTAATTAGGCCGGTTCATGTGCTTCGAGCAATACGGAATCCAAATACCAGAGGACGATTTGGACAACTGGCATTCATGCAAAGAAGTAGATAGGAATGATTGGTTTTTGGGGTCCCCAGATTTACTGGGTTTCTGTATGTTAGCAGGACATTGGTTTTAATAATTAGTTTGCTACGGACTCAGTATTCTTATTCTTCCTAGGTTTCCTTGAGTAAACCAATTTAACGGCAAGGTTTGGGTTGATTCAGAGTCTAGAACTATGGTTTAATAGAAGGATTCATTAGTAGTGGTAATCTTGTAAAGGCAGCATTTCCTATACTAGTGAAGGTTGCCGACTGGTTGGTCTCCAACATTATATCTATCTGACCGTGAACACCTTCTTGTTGGTTTCAAATATCTTTCTTAGATTTATTCTTCTTTGGTTTAGCACGCATTTCACATCATTCATAGAATTAGAAAAAACACAAATTATCAGAAGGACATGAACTCATCATGGTGAAATACAGACATAATCAGAATTATCTTGTTTCTTGAGATTCTGTACAACCGCAGATCCCTTAACATTAACAGTACCATTCCTTTTATTCAAACTAGAATTATACGTTCTAGGGTGAGCTTATCTTTATTCTTATCGAATTACTACTTGGTGTTTGCAGAATCTTATCATTTCTTGGTATTGCCTGAGTAGGTGTGATCGCTAGCACTAGTAGAATGTCTTACTCCTGTAGAATGCAACACACGCTTGTTAGAAACTATGTTTGAAGTCGGGGCTGGTTTTGTGTTTTCTGTGGATGTGAGTGATTCGGCAAACCTAAACTTTCTTGTCCTTTTTCCTCGGATGTGACCTCATTAATTAATTGAGGAACACAATGATGATGTAGGGCTTGATATATTATGTGGTGAAAGCAAATCTTGAATGACTTTGGATATACCTAAAGGCAGACTCTAAAGTGAAATTTGAGGATAATTTGCTTTTCCATGTTCGACTATATCCCTCATGGACCAAAGCTTCTTCCTGGGTTATATGTTTAAATATACGAGGATTGTGAGCAGTCCTTATATTCAACAATTGGGTGTGATTGGTTCACTATTATCCTTAGACACTTTTGGATCAAAGAGTGGGTCACTGGTATCCTCTTTATCTAACGCTTTTCCTTTAAGTTTCCTTAACTCATTTTTTAGGGCTGCTATGACCAAATTTGTTCCTTGGAAAGTTTTGCAATTTATATCAGATATTCCCCAGTACTTTATATGAACTTGCTTTGATAACGCGATTCACATTGGTTCTTTTGATTGAACAGTTTTGGTTTAATCGAGTTCATAAAAGTTGCTTATAAGTCTGTTTCAAATGCTCATTCTCAGCAACAAGTTTTGTCACTCTATGTTCCAATTCAATGTTAAGAGTCTCAATTTCATCCATGTCCATTTTGACTGTACTCTCATCCACATTTCCATTTAAGGACTTAATTTGCTCTTTTAACTTGACAATGACTGTGTCTTTTGCTTGAGACTGAGCTCTCAATTCACTTAATTCGAACAACTGAGTAAAACTCGGAGCATTTTGATTTAAAACACTGTTTTCTTGTTGAAAAATTTCTTGATTAAGTTGAGAATCAGCTTCCAAAGTGATGCAATGTTTTTCAAGAGGTTTGTTAAAACTCTGTGCAAAGTTTATCGTAAGTTTCTTATCAACAAATTCCTTTTTATTGAGAAGCCTCTGTCTTGAGTTCGAGTCACTTTTGGACATTCATCACAGTTTCACCACCATCATTCACAGACAAATTCACAACAGTCTTTACAATATCATTATCAATGGCTTGTGCCAAGAGTCGTTCATTTTCACTCAAAACTTGATTCATTTTAACTTCGAAAGTTCTGGACTCCAAGCGATGTTGTTCGACAGCCTGTTCCATTTGATAAAAGACTTTTTGGACATCGGCAAGTTCTTCAACCAAGTATTGGTTGAAGTTATTGAAGATATCTTTTAATTCTTTTATAAACGGAATGATTTCATCTCGAAAACAAGCCTTTGTATGTTCAAACCCCCACGTGCCCTCAGTGATAGCTTTTTTGTGGCAGTGAGTTCTTTCTTTGACAACCTGTCAAAGCCAGGATGATTGCGTTTAAGCTCTTTCAAGCTTGTATTTCACCATACTTACTGTTGGAAGTTCTTTTGGAACCTCATCTATGACGGTTGTGGAGATGAGATGTGTCTAAAGCTGGTGACGAAGTCGCTTTCCAATAAGGCATGTTATTATATAAATCAGTTTGTCGAACAAACTGTGTAGTAATCGTTATTATGATTGCATCATTGATTGGGTTCGTGTTCATTATGTTTCTCAAACAATGGATTTGTTCTTTCAAAAGATTTTTTGAACGACTGCTCTTCACTAAGCTCCAATGTATCATCAGAGAATCAGGAATCAAATAGTATCCATTTTATGAATGGTATTCCCGTCATACAGCTTTGGCTTTGACTCCCTGGCCTTTTTTTAGATAGAAGGTTTTTCAAAACCGATAGCTGTTTTGTGGAGATGATCATATCAAATTTTGGATTTAGTCATCATTAATGAACAGTTTGCGCAGATTGACCTCTTTGAAATGGATGTTATCAAGTTGGCTTAATTTCTTTTCTAAAGGCTGATTTTCTTATCAATATTTGTTTTTCTTCCATTTTAAATCATTTTTGAAGATCAGAAACTGTTTTAATTAAATAATCCTTTTCTTGCACTTGTTCGAATAAGATTTTGCTGTAAGACGTCAATCTCGGCATATGTTCGTTTGATCCTGAAAAAATGTTTTCAAATTTTGCATTTTTCTTTCAAATCTTTAACCTTCTTCTTTATATCTGTCAAAGCTCGGTAGTCAAAGATTGATTAACAATTGGCTGCAGGTGCGTCGCTTTGGGTTGATATTGTTCAAAATAGATAATATCAGGACATCTTATTGAGCTGAAGATGTTAGGATTCTGGATTGTTTCCTGTTGTGTTTCCACTCAGGTTACTGAGAATAAGGAATGATTAGCACGCTTATCACTAGTTTATTTTCAGTTTCTGACTGACTCACAATCTTTAGACTGTTAAGAAAGAACGTCATTATATGTCACTTTTGATTAAATAAATCATAGTTCAGATTATCTGGATTGAGTCTACTCACGTAGTGCACTATGAGGCCCATGGACATTCTGGGACCGGATTGCCATAGAGCAATCTTGGCTGAGTTGTGTTCATCACAATCAGAGTATAAGCATCCAGATCATCGCTTGATACGCTGCAGCATTGTGGGTGATAACTGTCTGAGAGGTTTGTATGTCAGGAAGTCTGATTGCCAAATAATGCTATTTCTTCCTCTGTCTAAAGGCTCTGACAAACTGCTTGAGCTTGAACCAGCAACACTTTATCAGTGAACCATGTTTCATCCCTTTTCGCTTGGGTAT
Source organism: Tanacetum coccineum (assembly GCA_026074375.1). Taxonomy (NCBI): domain Eukaryota; kingdom Viridiplantae; phylum Streptophyta; class Magnoliopsida; order Asterales; family Asteraceae; genus Tanacetum; species Tanacetum coccineum. The sequence continues at coordinate 12,692 of BQNB010086355.1, read as the reverse complement.
AGTACATGCTTGGCAATATGGAAACACTCCCCTTTGCAAATTGTAACAACTTATAAGTCCGTTGTTTCCCCGTGTTGCTTCCACTTGCACCAGGTGTGATTATTTTCTTGTTGTTCTGCAGCATAAGTAGTTTGTCTCCCCTAAACAGGTTGCACAGTTACTTTTCCATCATAGATAGTAGCTTGTTGACGAGGGTTTAACGAAGTCCTTAGCTGATTGTTGGTATTAGTAGGATAGCGGGTTGTTACAACAGCAGTTAAGAACGACATCATGTGATTAATTGCATCAATTGGATCATCCCCTTTCTGGAACACTAGAACAACTAGACCGGAGTCTGGTTGGGAAAATTTAGGTTGTTGCTGTTGATAGGCTATGGGAGCATATTCCAATTATGGGATTGATGGTTGTGGAGAATAAAAGTTTGTGTGGTGAATGGTGGAGTGAGACTCATTTGTTGGAAAGTAATTGAAAGAGGTTTTGATTTGATTGGTTGTGAATTGTTGAGTTGGATAAGGTGTATCAAACTGTGAAGACTATATGGTGAAACGTAAGTTGAGATAGAGGGACTATGGGTGAGTGTGTAGATGAGATTGATAAGTGGATGAGAGTGAATTGGTGAGAAGCAATAAGCATGAGGATCGGGGTTCTGCGTTCATAGCATATCCAACGAACTTCATTTGCATGTCTTTAATGTTGTTTGCAGGTAAGCATGAAGTGAATCAACATGGTAAGTGTGCAAGTCTTTCGACCAATTTAACATCAGTAACAAATTGCTACCATTCATCAGGAAGAGTGTTTTAGAACTTGGTGTTTAATGAAACTGCTCCAATGGCATCTTGTAAAGGTTCATATCATTGAGTAAACAGAGTGAACCTCAATGTAGTACTATGGCACGTCACTCCTTTTCTTGTAAGTGAAACTTTTCGATTCATCATACAGCTTGACTCAGTTTCTTGTTTGTTAATGACGTTCTTCATTAGACTTTAATTCTTTCAAAACGATCCTTTGCCATACGATGTTGATCACAAGAGCATTAGATTTTCGTTGGTGGCTTGGAGAATGATGTTTATTGCTATTGATGTCGCAATCTTTTATGCCTTGAATTGGCTTCAGCTGGAGTTCAGTTCAACTTATTCCTTGTAGCATTGTTACTACCATACCTCAGTGATTGTAAGCCAAACAAGTGGTCCTTTTTCAACAGATGCAAGAATATTCTTCCATTGTGTCTATTCATACATATTAAAAGTTCCATTATGACTTTTCCTGATTGAAATCATTCAAGTGTTTTTCAAGCATCGGTGGCTTTGTTGTTCCTCCAGAAAGAGTGATTTATTCAGAAAGAGTATCATTGTGGTATCAAAAGATTACAAATTGGATCGAATCCGGTTGGTAGAAAGAAATTGTGGTTTGGTTACGTGATTGTTTGAGTCTTTGAAATGAACTAACGGGATATTTCTACATTCTTGTCAAAACAGGGGAAAACAAGTGTTTGTTTCACGGGATTTTACAAGTCAAAGAAATAACCGTATAATTAAAAAAATCGAGTTGTTAATTTTAAACTTAATTTGGTTTCACTAGTTCGGTTAAAGAAAATTAGCTAGTTCGGCCCTACTCGTTCGGTCCAACTCGTTCGGCCCTACTCGTTCGGTCCAACTCGTTCGGTCCTACTCGTTCGGTCCTACTCGTTCGGTCCTGTTCGTTCGGTCCTACTTGTTGTCACTAGTTCGGTTCCTCTTGTTCGGTTCAAACTAGTTCGGCCGACAAAGATTAACTCGTTCGGTTCCCAAATAGAAATAGCTAGTTCGGTTCCCAAAGAGAATAGCTCGTTCGGTTCCCAAATAAGATTAGCTAGTTCGGTTCTCCTCGTTCGGTTCCAACACTAGAAATCTCGTTCGGTTCCCAAATAAGATTAGCTAGTTCGGTTCTCCTCGTTCGGTTCCAACACTAGAAATCTCGTTCGGTTCCAACAGCTACGAAACTCAAATTTTCAAAACTAAAAAAAACACGATTTTTAATGGTTTTTAGCAAAAATTCTTGTACAACTAGTGTTACTAACCCTATAGGAACAATAAAAATGAAAACTTTAAGGTTTTTAAGCCAAAAAATTTGAATCACTAATTTGCTCTTTGTAAAGGTTTTTGAACACAAATCAAACACAAAAACTAAACACACCACTCCATGGCTCTTGATACCAATTGTAGAATACTAGTAATCTTATGATTTTAACAAGAACAAATAGTGAGTGTGGGTTTATGATGTTAAGAGAGAGATTGGATGGAAAATGTTGAATTGTATAAATAAATGTACGGTAAAAATGGAACAATATCCACCCTCTCCAGATAGGAGAGGGGCTATACTTATCTCCTAAACATTGGCAGCCGGCCATGGGCTAGAATGGGGCCTCCCATGGGCCTTGGGCCGGACTAGATTCTATCCTAATCATTATACTAACACGAGCTAAGAATGTTACAACTTGGGAAGTGACCGACCTTTTAGTGTTTCCTAACACTACCTTTATAACCTTCGCAAGGTTTCGATACTATTGCTTTTCTTGTTGTCTTATTTTTCTTTGTGTTAATTGTTTCGTAATCCATTTGTCACGCCACACATGGGGAGAAGCGTTCCTATCGTACTCTTGGAAGTTACTCCAAAAATAGCACGAGGGCTACTAGATTACCATTGAGATACCGTAAAGGAAACAATGTGGAACCTTCGATCTCGACACCATTCGGTAGTGTGCAAAAATGGAATGCTCATTACAGACTTCAGTCCGAGGATCCAAACTAACACCTGAAGGATTTCTTAAAACTTGTGGGCTCACTTGACCTTGACAGTGAAAATAAGGAAAGAACGCGACTGCATTTATTTCAATTTTCCCTTTTGCTATCATAGCTAGAATTAGCTTGAACGACTTCCAACAGGGATCCATCAACAAAGATCACAATAGGAGGATTTATACTCGTTTCCTTGATCAATTCATTTCATCGGGAAAGAACTGCAAAACTCGCAATGATATCCTGGATGTTCCTAACACATATGGGATCTCTCTCAAAAGCATGGACTCGTTTCAAGGACTTACTACAAAAATTCCCTCATCATGGCATCGATCTTTGGCTTCAAGTCTAAATTTTTTATGACCATGTCAATCCCGTCACAAGACGAACCATTGACCAATCAGCCGATGGGTAAGGCTTAAATTGATCGAAAACACCAAAGATCTATGGTGCTTTATTAGAGGACCTCACCCTCTATGACAACGAAAGTTGGAACGACCCAAGGGATTTCGCTAAGTCGGTCAAGGTAATTACTTTGCCTCAAGATGTACCGAGTACATCCAGCCGCCGTCTAATCGAGCTCGAAAATCAAATCCAACGCTTGATGGAAGCTCATCTTGCTCTGACGCAACCTACTCAAGTGAACAAAATCACTACCTCATGTGAGATCTGCAGTGGTCCCCACAACACTCAGTATTGCATGGAAGATCAACGAAACTAGTCTTTGTGCGAATACGCATCTTGCGTACCGATGAAAGCAGCAGGTAAGTGGTATACTTTAAAGACCGTGAAAATGATTTTGGTGACACCTACATTCCATCATAGAAAGTCACCCAAAAACCTTAGTGGAGACAACCCTATAATTCTAAAATAAATTCAAACCATCAATAACGGTGTCAACATAAAGGTTCAAATCTCGAAACGGTCCTTCAACAACAGTCCTTAAAGCTTAACATTCAATCAAATCTAGAGTTATGGTATCCAACTTCATGGCATCTCAGACGCCTAGACTGTCCAAAGTTTTTGAAAGACAATTTCAAACAACAACAGAATGAGATGACAAACAAAATTGACACAGTGTTTGAAGACCTCACTGATCGAATTGCGGGCACAGTTATCCTAGCGACACGGTTAACGAAACCGAAAACTGAGTTACTCCCTAGTTTTGTCTGCTCGTCTACCCAACTGAAAGAACCGCCAATGCTCAAACCTTTTGTTCATGGTTTCGTAATCAACGCCGTCACATCCATCCAAGCGACAAAGCAAACTCTCATGATGACAGAAACATAAGAGATGGGGATAGAAGACGAAGGGACAATCCAGAAAATATCCATGTCAACCCTTCTACACCACCCGATCCATCTGTTTCATTCATCACCGAAAAAGTCCTCAAACTCAATTCATTCTTCGAATCACTCGGGTTGGTTGCCCAATCATCCAACACCAAACTAGTTTGCACCAAAGGGGATGACGGTGACGTAATGTTTATTGAGATAGTCCAGAAGAATGACGATTCCCGCAAGGAGGAACCCGAAGTAGTGAGGAACAGAAGTGAATTATTTTGAAATGTTACAACTAGGATCTGTGATTGTATGTGATACTAGCATATCACAAATACCTTATATATGGTCCAATCCCTTCTATATTTCTAAGGAACCCCATCATCATAGAAGGATGCCCATCAAACCTCAAGATACCATGCAACATTGGACATGTGCATGTGAAGAAATCCTACATTGACCTTAACTCCCCTATAAATATCATGACCGGATGATGTATAATTGGATCATGAGACGAAAACTTGAACCTAGGGAGAATTCAAATAGAGGAGTTAGCAATTTCACAGGAAAGATTAAGGGAATGCATATTTTCATAGGAAACTTCACATATGTCATAGACTTCATGATTGTCAAGAATATTAGTTCAATCATATACCCTAGAATGTCAAAAGTAATGCTAAGGAGGCCTTTCGTTGAAATGTCCAACAAACTCACGACCATCCGAAGGTGTAGTTAAGGTTCACACGGGACCGAGGACAAGTTGCTTACAGATGCCCATTTAAAAAAGATTTAAAAAAGACAATACAACTCGTTAACGAACTTAGAAAAAGAGCACACAAAATCGGTCTACCTTAAAAATAAGGAGGACAAGAAAAGAGGAGTGGAATACGTGATAAGCAAAATATTAAAATTTTACAAAGAATGCCTAGAGCTTGGATCCGAGTATGCGACTGGAGAGAGATGAAGGAGTAGTAACGTAGTTTTAAGAGTTATGACTTCGAGTTAGCTAATTTGACTCATAAATAAAGAAAAGCGCTTTTTGGGGGCAATCCCAATATTTACGTTTTCAGATATTAGGCTGTGTCTTGTTTTTTATTCTGTATTGTTTGTTTTATTATGTTTTTAAATTATTTTTGTAAGCTTTCTTTGTTTGTTTATAACTTCGTTCTTATTTACAATCAAAGGTATGTTGCAACCAAAATAAGTGTAGGGAATATATCCCCTTTTTTATACCGAATTCATAACAATTTAAAATAAATTGTTTAGATATTAGAGTCTCAGTTACATCTGATTGTAACGATTTATTCCAAGTTTTTATTGCAAGTACTTTCTTTAGACTTAGACTAATAAATATTGGTGCTAAAATTCTCAGTAAAAGAAGGAGGAATTTCACAGATGCCATGGAGACGGCTTTACGGATAAAAAAATCCCGATGGCGTCGCTTCTCCAGAAAAAGAAATTTTCACAGACGCTGGAGACGGCGTCAGGATTTATCCTGACGGCATCGCTCCTCCAGCTATGTAAAAATTCAAAAATTTTCTAGTATTCCTGAAAAACAAATGCGCAACATTTAAAATCTGTAATTCTTTTGTAAATTGGCCGAAAAACCTATGATTATATCATTACTCTTATTGTATTTGTATCTATCCCGCCGATATTGTGCTTGGTGTAGTTGTCTTTGTCTTTGATTACAGGTTATATTTGATGAGAAGAAGCTTGGAAGTTCTTAGAAAGTTTCATTTGACGACTCTTGGAGGACGATTTAACCAGTTATCGCATGTTTCTTCTCCATTATTGAGCAAACCAGGGGAGTACTAGTTTCTTTTACTTGTTTTCTTTTCCCTTTATTCGTTTTTACGGGTACTTCTATAAAACATTAGGGACAATGTTCAACTTAAGTGTAGGGGGGATAAGCCTTAGAAACTATTCCTTCAATTGCCATTTGCCTTGTTCCTTAAAATGATGGGTAATATATCGAAACATAGCATAAAAAGGTAATTTTGACCAAAATTTAATTTTTTATGACACATACTGACGAAAACCGAGTATTAATAGCGTCTCATGGATAGGAATGTGTATGACTAGCACAAAAACCCTCAAAATTCCACCCTAAAAATGTGAGGTTCGCCTTTAGATCTTTAGGAATTTGGGTATCCATTATTGATACCCAAGATAGTTTATACCTTTAGCTTGTTCGAGTTAAGGTTCGAATGCAGACATATGTGTCTATTCCGTCGTTACGGATGTGTATGTATGATCTAGGTCGCCTTTTCTGGAACATTGGTATCGGTATTAAATTATATGAGTGTACCGGTAGTATATTAACATCTAGAACTTGTTTTTTTTATGTATTCCGAGACCGCATAGTAAGTATTAGGATTTGCTAGATAAGAGGCACTAAGATTAACCTATGTTTTAAACCTATAATTATTATGATGGTCACCTCGATCATATAACTATCCCACACCCTTGCCATGCACACATTTTTAGTGCAGGATACCCCTAGTACAACCCTCCGAGCCTATCATTTTTTACGGTTCTCGTAATTTTTTGGTTAAGCCGCACTATTAATGAAGAGTATTGTCACCCATAAACCAATCGTTACACTATAATCGCCTTAGCCTACCTTATATATACTCACTTTTAGTACATTATTGTTTTAACCCAAGTTAATTATTTGAGTACTGGTATTGAGTTTTATATACCCAAAATATATATAAAATAAAATACTTCAAAGAGCAATTAAAAAAATTCCCTAAGGAAAATTCACTCTCAAAAATATATATACATAAATAATAATACGATATTTAACCGGATAAATATGATCACCCGGGTCGTTTCTCCAACGACTAGTGAAATTGAAACCACGATTTAGTTCGGTTTATGATTTGAATTAAGCAGATAGACTAGAATTAAACCCTAAGATTGCAAACTAATTTTCTACACCTAAATTAGGATAAAAGAATTATTACGTATATGTAATCATATACTAAAATCTCCAAGTGCGACTCAAAATATTTATCATTGACACTCTTAACAATATCACAACACATTTCCATAAAGTTTCCATTTTTAGAAAGTTTGCCGAAAGTAAGGATAATATAATCCGAACTTCATATTTCGTCTTAATTTAACTAACATTTCGAACCCTTTGCTCGTTGCGATCTATATTTAAAAGTATACGCAAGTTTGACTTTCAAAAGTCAAACTTTGTAGTTGACTTTTTACCCAAAAATAACCAAACTTGACTCGGCCGTAAAATCTTTGTTTTTAGGAGTTACAAGGCCCACATTATATCAAAACGAACCTTAGAACATCCTTTATCATATTCAAAACCCTAATTTAGTTTTAAAAATTTTCTTGACATGCTATGGTCAAGTCAAACTTTCTGGTCAAACTTGGTCAACTTAAAGTCATACCAAATCATATTTTTATCAAAATCTAACTATTCCAACATGTTTAACTAGCCTAAAAACATGTATCAAAATTATCAAACACATGTTCATAATCAAAATACTTTCAAATCAATTTTGCACTTGAATCATCTAGCTACACTCATATACATGTAATAACATCTAATTAAATCAAGTAAACCAATAATTAGAAGACTCACAAAACTAGAACAAAGTTTAATTTTTGTTTCCTCTTTACTTTTGAAATCGGACGAGCAAGCAAACCCAAACAAACAAACCTTTTCCAACAACTAGCACCAAAACAACACTAATCTAACACCCTTGAACACTTCTTTATACACCAAATCACTAAAACTTGACCAAAAATCTAACTTCTTGAAAACTTAGTGCATGTGAGGTTTCTTAGTGGGAAATATAGAGGATTAAACAAGGATCAGTATTCTATAAACGGATCATAATGCATGTAAGTAATAAATTTTTGGTGATGATGTTTGTGTGTGTGTAGGTGTTCGAACGGAAAGAAGAGAGGAGAGGACAACAAGAGTGAATTTTCTAAAAGGAAAAATGAGAAGTATTGGTGCCCTTTTATAGAAAATAACTTTGATGTTTTGGCAAAACTAGTCCCTCCATCCTTAATCTCTTTTAAAACTAGTACAAGCCTTCCTTTTTATTAATAAAATTCGGCCTTAAAATTCGGATCATCACTTTCGTAAATATTTTTAAATTCGTCCCACTAATTTTACATTAAAACATTTTTTTAAATCGTTAAACCTCGTACAACTTGACCTTTAAACATGGTTTTTACAAAAACTCAAGAAAACGTCAAAAAAAATAATACAAAAATGACATATTTATGTTCTCGGAGCAGAAAACTAGATTTTCTAGACCTTCTTAGATGCTAAAAACAAATAGAAACTAAACCAAGGTTTGAAATTACCCTATAAATGGAAATTCTCACCAACCCTTATATAACATAAACGACTATAATTATTTACGTAACAAAATAGTCATCTTAGCTCGGGATAAACGTTGACCTGAAACTCAGGTTGTTACATTCTCCCAACCTTTAGGGAGTGTCATTCCGGTGCTCAGCTCGACTTATCCGCTCTCTTCGCTTCGTCCTTACTTGTAAAGAGATGAGGATACTTTTTCTTAAGAGTAAACTACATCGTTCGTCCTTGTGGTTTGCGTTGACCGCAACCCTTAGTCCACTAACCAAAAAAGTTGCATCGTTCGACCTTAAGTGGGAAACTTTTTCCGCCGTTAGTCCCTCACTTTAACTGCCCTCACTAACACTCGTTAACTAGTTAAAACATGATATATAAGTGAGGGTATTTTCGTCCTTTTATCCTTTATTTCTTTTAAAGTTATAAACACTTTACACATGTCTATCATCTTTCTCTTTCTGCTTCTCTCTCATCCTCTATATTCTTTCTCTCTTTCTCTCTCTCTCTTTTGCTTCTACCTATCGATTTTTCATACCTATAAACACCAAAACCAATCAAAACCCATATGAACTTTAATTTTGCAAAGTAATAAACTACGAGTATAATTTAGAAACTTAGAAAGCTATTAAAGTTCCATGTACATAACATCATCATCAGTCATCATAGACATCAAACCAAAAATATCACTAATAATCTTATCATCTTCAATAAAACCTAAAACAACCACCCAACCTCACTACCTGCGACCACCTATGTACGCCGTCATCGCCGCCACCACCACCGAGGTCAAAACCAACTGCATTTGCGCCACCAGTCGTCGTCGTTTTCATCGGTAGTAAAATATGTAATATTAATCATGTTTTGTTTTTCAGTTGGTGGTTTAATTGGTTTGGATGATTTTTTGATAAAGGATTTATTTGCTATCCTGCTGGTGGTTTAATGGGTTGCTAAAGAACCTTTATAAACACAAAAGATGAAAAAAGTTTAAAAAAAAGTTTTGCAAAAATAGATGATCAAAACGATCTATGAGTGGCCCTCTGGAATGGATATGTTCTTTTATGTTAGATATTAGAAAAAGACTCGGTCACCCCATGTATTTTACTGTTTATTATAGCTCGTAGTTTAATAGTTAATAGTATGATTTTCGGTATTAAGTCGGGTACTAATACCCGGTATATTGTAAGTACTATATAAGCCTCTTCCAACTTTGGAAGAGGCAAGCTAGTCATTATTTCCTTTTCATAGAAACACATTTTCTCTCACTAGAAAACTCTCTCAAGTGTTTCTCTCTCTAGAAACTAGCCAAATCCAAGAATCGACCCCGTGTTATGATATAAGATATACCACAATTGGTATCAGAGCTTATGGGATGATTAGATCGTGTGTATGTGCGATTTCTTGCTTGTTTTAGATCAAAAAGTGTGCCATTGAAAGCTCTAGCTCGTTTTTTGAAGTTCTCCGAATTTTGTTGTTTGTGTTGATAAAGTTTGGGTGTTTCTAGTTGCTATTACCTTATGGTACTGTGTTGTGCAAAAGAAATCAAGCAAAATCGTTCAAAAGGGTGATTTATAAGTGATTTTGTGTGATAAAAGTCGTTGTTCTTCGTGGAGAGTTGCCAGAATTTCTTCACGGCGGTTTGCTGAAATATAATATTTTATTAAGTAGGTTACCAACCCTCTGACACACGGCGGGTTGCTTAGGTGGCGAGTTGCTCAAGAGGCGAGTTGTTACTAAGCAGCGAGTTGCTTACCAGCGGTTTGCTTACCAGCGGTTTGAACAGGTGGCGAGTTGCTCAAGAAGCGAGTTGCTTTATACTAAGCAGCGAGTTGCTTACCAGCGGTTTGCTTACCAGCGGTTTGAACAGGTTATCAGCGGGTTGAATATTTTAATAGCAAATATCTAAAGGAAACTCTGGCGGTTTGAAAACTCAACGGCGGTTTGATTAAAATATTCTTCGCGGCGGGTTGCTTGGCAGCGAGTTGTGTTCGGCGAGTTGCCTTAAAATTCCACCAGCGAGTTGCCTTATTTCTTTGCAGCGGTTTGGTAGCCTCTGGCGGCGAGTTGAGCTACTGTCTTAGAAATTTGAAATATTTCAAACTCGGGACTTAATATCACTAAAACAAAATACGAATACGTTAACCTCACCACTTTTAACGTACACTCACTAATCATTGATCGATCAAAACATATCATATCATAATAATACAAGATGTCTAGTATGCAAGAAGACATCCAGTGTGCCGGTTCTGATACACGCCCACCAATGCTTGATAGAACAGACTTTGAATCTTGGCAACAACGTATACGTCTATACTGTCTAGGAAAGGATAATGGAGAGAATATTATGAAGTCCATCAAAGAAGGACATTTCATATGGGAACGGTCTCAGATGCTATTGCTGGAGGAACTGGGGGTGTAGTTCAATAAGGTCCAGTACGTGCTAGAGTCCTTAACGACCTTTCAGCTGAAGAAAAGGAAAGGTATAAAGCTGACATTCGTGCAACCAATATCCTACTTCAAGGTATACCAAAGGATATCTACTCACTCATCAATCACTATACTGACGCCAAAGACATTTGGGAAAACGTGAAGATGATTCTGGAAGGTTTTGAGTTAACAAAGGATGACAGGAAATCTTAGTTATACGATAAATTTGAACACTTCCATCAAAACAAAGGAGAAACCATTCAAGGATACTATGTTAGGTTTACAAAGCTCATTAATGACATGAGAAACATCAAGATGACCATGCCCAGGATGCAGCTTAACTCAAAGTTTGTAAACAACATGTTACCTGAGTGGAGTAGATTCATAACTGAAGTCAAACTTAACAGAGGTTTGAAGGAGTCAAACTTTGATCAGTTGTATGCTTACTTGAAGCAACATGAGGTGCATGCTAATGAGAACAGAATTATGATGGAAAGGTTCATTCAACCAAATAATGATCCTTTGGCGCTAGTGTCGGACGCCTCAGCTCAGCAGTATCCAACGCAATCATCCAAGTCTCCTCAATCCTCAAAAGAACCATATCCTACTGACAACTTTCAACTGGACTCAGGAAGTTCTTCAACAGAAAACTTGATTGAAAGTTTATCCAACTCACTTGCCCTCCTCACTCAATCGTACAAATCACATCTTCCTCAAACAAACAATCAACTTAGAGCGTCGTCTAATGCAAGGAACAAAGCTATGGTTCAAGACGGGAAAGTTGTGGTTCAAGATGTCCGTGGAAGATACAATGCGAATAATCAAGGAAGACCATTTCAGAGAAACAATGCAAGAGGAAATGGTGTAGCTGGGAATGTAGGAGGTCAGAACAGAGGAGGCATTATTAATCCTGGTCAAGCGAAACCCATCAAGTGCTACAACTGTAACGGACTAGGGCACATAGCACGAGAATGTCCAAGGCCAAAGCGACTTCAAGATTCAGACTACTTCAAGGATAAGATGCTACTAATGCAAGCCCAGGAGAGTAGTGCAGTACTAGATGAAGAACAGTCGTTGTTTCTTGCAGGAGAACAGGTTACCAACATTGATGATGATGTGGATGATTCACCTGAGAATGATTTGGCACTCAATGTGGACCATGTATTTGAAGCTGATGAATGTGATGCATTCGACTCTGATGTTGACGAGGGTCCCATCACACAGACCATGTTCATGACAAATCTCACATCGGAAGATCTAATCTACGATGAAGCCGGGACATCATATGACTCAAATACTCCTTCTGAGGTACATGATCATGATACCTTTGTAAATCATTTAGATGAGTATCATGAAGTACACGAGATGCAAACCGATGAACAACACAACTACGTTGTTGACTCCGATGCTGACTATACGAGTAATAGTAATACTATTCCGTATGATCAGTATATGGAAGACAACGAAGATCATGTTGTTCAAAGAGATGTATCTTCTGTACGAAATGATGCATTGATGTCAATTCTCGATGAAATGCATGAACAGGGTGTACAAAGTAGATTAGCAAATAAGCCAGACATGGTAGTTAATGACTCAGTGACCTCTGAACTTGCGAGATATAAGGAACTGGTCGGGGAGTATGAAAAACGGGCAAAGTTTGAATTAACTGATAGAGAACGAAAAATTGATGAACAAATGAGAATAATTATCTCAGACCGAAATAGAAAGGAAACGTCTTGTTAAATAAAATTTGGTATGGATTTGGTATGTTGTTTGAGTGAGCCGTGAGCTAAGAGGGGGAAGGAGGAGAGCTTTTTGTGTCTTACACCTTAAGAATGAGAAGTGTGTGTG
>BQNB010086354.1:0-18137 GCA_026074375.1 Tanacetum coccineum | reverse complement strand
ATTTTTTGGACTTTTTTCTGGCCCAGCACTGTAGCACTGTAGCAGATAGTCAATTCGGAAATGTTACCGCGTGTATTTTTTATAATTGGGCCGGCCCAAATTTTTGGGCCTGTTTAAGTCAATTCGGAAATGTTACCGCGGATATTTTTTTATCCGAATGCGTCGGTACCTTTGTAACGTTTTTTTCTCTCTATTTTGTGCCAACAAATTTAAAAAAAAGAAAAAAAAAACTAATTGGGTCGGCCCAAATATTTGGGCTTTTTTCGCCCTTCATATGCGGATATTTTTTTATCTGAATGCGTCGGTACTTTTGTAACATTTTTTTCCTCCCTATTTTGTGCCAACAAATTTTAAAAAAAAAAAAAAAAAAAAAACTAATTGGGCCGGCCCAAATTTTTTGGGCTTTTTTTGCCCTTCATATTTAATAGTGCGGGTTTATTTTTTCAGTATAGTCAATTCGGAAATGTTACCGCGGATATTTTTTCATCTGAATGCGTCGGTACTTTTGTAACATTTTTTTCCTCCTTATTTTGTGCCGTCAAATTTTAAAAAAAAAACTAATTGGGCCGGCCCAAATTTTTGGGCCTGTTTAAGTCAATTCGGAAATGTTACCGCGGATATTTTTTTATCTGAATGCGTCGGTACTTTTGTAACATTTTTTTCCTCCCTATTTTGTGCCAACAAATTATCTTTTTTTTTTAAAAAAAAACTTATTTGGCCGGCCCAAATTTTTTGGGCTTTTTTAGCCCAGCACTGTAGCACTGTATTTTTTTTATTTTATTTTTTTAAAAAAAACTAATTGGGCCGGCCCAAATTTTTTGACTAAATTTTTTGGGCTTTTTTTGCCCTTCATATTTAATAGTGCGGGTTTATTTTTTTCAGTATAGTCAATTCGGAAATGTTACCGCGGATATTTTTTTATCTGAATGCGTCGGTACTTTTGTAACATTTTTTTCCTCCCTATTTTGTGCCGTCAAATTTTAAAAAAAAAAAAAAACTAATTGGGCCGGCCCAAATTTTTGGGCCTGTTTAAGTCAATTCGGAAATGTTACCGCGGATATTTTTTTATCTGAATGCGACGGTACTTTTGTAACATTTTTTTCTCCCTATTTTGTGCCAACAAATTTAAAAATAAAAAAAACTAATTGGGCCGGCCCAAATTTTTAGGCTAAATTTTTTGGGCTTTTTTGGTCAGCACTGTAGCAACAGTGCTACAGTGCTTAAGATGAACAGTGAAAGTGGGTCAAATACGGCGTCGTTTAGATTCTAAAATGTGTAATAGTATAATTTATGGCATCTACTTTTTTAATAAATTTTATATTTATATTTATATTTATTTATAGAGTTAAGATTGAATGAGAAAAATAATTAAAATGAGAAAGATAAATAGTAATCACAAGTATACATTTTAGATTTACCTACAAATATCGATGCATCTCCTCTTTATTTGAAATGTATGGTTAAAATTACTTCTCACCCTTTTTATTTTAATTATTCTTCTCATTGTATGCATTCTCTTTATATATACATATTACAAAGCATTACGAATAAAGACAAAATTTGAGTTGGGCTTATTTGAGTCCATGTATGTGACGGGCCGCACAGCCTCAAAAAGATTTAGTAAAAAAAGTCACAAAAAAACCCTTTAAGTTTTTATTATTTACGACTTAACTTTTAAAACACACATTTAGCCTACCTAATGATTTTAAAAAATACCTTTGATTTATTTTTTAAAAATCTATTTACATTTTTATTATGACGCTGGTGTTTTAACGGTTGCCAGAAATCTCACCACGAATTGAGTATTTTCTCATTTACCGATGCTCGATGAGTCAACTATCAATTATCTTAGTAAAACAAATAAAAATAGCTCCGCCGCAACGCACGGTTACTGTTCTTTCTCGTTTTCTACAAATGATAGATACGAATACCTGTAGTTGTAATCACAAATTGTGTAGCACTTTTTTGTAGATCATGTTGAATCTATAATCTAACTCATCACATATTAATTAGTTACCAAAATCTCATATGAACCTATCATCTGAATATGACATGTCTATAAATTTTCGCAAAAAACTGTCTGGATCGCGCATGAGCTCTTCTATACATAACAACGCAACGTTTTTCTTTTCCTTAAATACTTGAACATTTTTCAGGTCCAGGATAGGGAGATAGCATCCCTTGGTTAGCTTTACAAATGTTGACCATACATTTTCCTGGGAATAAGAGAAACAATTTTTAATATACTGTTTGGGATTATTTATCTCTATTATAAGGTTAATACCAACCCAATAAGTAGACCTAGAAAGGAATCCTAAACATCCCCTTACACTAATTCGCTTTCATGTAAAGAACCGAAAATGTTTATATGCTCAAAAAATGTCTCAAACTAACATCGTTTGTGCAGGTACCAACCTTAATCCCAAACACCCTAATTGCATTTATAATATGTAGGTACCAAGTTACTTATTTTCAAGTGCTTTTTTAAGGGTGTTTGGATTGCTTACTGGTATTATTTTCTTTGAGATAGTCCAAGTACCAACATGTGCATTTTTAAGTATTTAATCTCGTTTAAACAATATGGTAAACAATTCTTAATATAGTGCTTGGAATTGTTGTTCACTTTAACAGCTTTATAACAATCTAATAAGCACATATTATCTCACTCCCCCTAAAATACTATTTCATCCAAACACTAAAAAATATGCAATAAACACGTACTTACAAAGCAATCCTAAACACACCCTTAAATTGGATTAAACAACTTCAACTAAACACTAAAAGAACGCTTATCTTCTTTCGACATCATGCAAACATTGCAATAAGTAGAGACCTAAATAAGCAAATCCCAAACACCACTAAACAAAATCTATAGTAAAATTAATAATCTAACAAAATTATATAACATCCATTCAATGCACAAGACATGTGTCTTGCTTACTCATCTTTAACCCATGACCTCTTTTGACCTGTTTACAGAGATATCACAAAAGATCATAGAACCATGTGTCTCTATTTCCATCATCGAATAAAAATAGTGTTGGAATTTGTTTTCACAAAAAAAATCACTTGCGTCTTAAGTTTACCGATCAATCATTTAATCAAACATTAGACGTACATCAAGATATCATTGGTACTAATAATAAAATTTTCACCAATTTTCACATGAAAGAAAATTTCAAATCAAAGATCCAATAAGCATTTTAACATGAAATGTGAAAGCTCTTATATCTACCTCTCGCATATACCATGATCCCGCTCATGATGCCAAGATAACGAATGAATCTGCTAAAGATACATTTTAACTTATCGACTTGAATCAGAGATGTATGTATACGAATGCATAAATCAACTATTTGAACCCAACAACTCTATAATAGATCAAATAAGAAGCATGAAATTGTGAAGGTATAAAATTAAATTTTTAACTTACCGAGTTGAATCAGAGATGGCCTTGTTCCTCACCTTAAGCTCTCCATATTTCGGGTCTCCTATTTCAACGTCCTCCTATTTAAGGACCTGTGACATAATACGAATATCATTAGGGTCATTTTTCACTTTGTGATTAACAGACATTATATGCAATCATTATATAACCATTCTTGTCCTTATCAAAGAACGAAAATGCAGACACCATATTTTCCTCTCCCTCCAGCTTGTTTAAGTGTCATGCTGCAGCAAGATATTCACATGCGAAAAGAAAAATGTTCCATACTAAACATCAATCAGGATTTTTTTTTTTCACCCCCAAACTCAAACCACTACACACAACACCACTTTTTCAAACTATAAACATCAATCATGTAGGTACTCATCCATATTATTTAACTATATACAAATACAAATCCACATGCGGTTCTCAAACCTTTACAAAAACTCAAAATTAAACTTTCACCGTCTCGATATATATACCGGATAGTTTTAGTTGCAATGTCTTGATATATATAACCGAATAGTTAAACTTTTTAGCATTAACTCATCATGTTCTTAAGGATTGGCTCACTCGCTCAAATACCATCTTATTATCATTTTGGAACCTTGACATTTTCTGTAGAGTTTATTGTTAATGGCCTAATGCATAAGATAGTAATATTCTTTAAGAAAGGTTGCATTCATGTTTGTATAGTCAATTAAACACCAAGTATATTCAAAGGAAACTGTAGACAACCTATACCATAGATAGAAAAGCTTTCAACTAAAAGCATATAATTATAAAAACTCATAAAAAACAATCTCTTGAATGGTAGAAAAAGAAAAGTAAAGTAGAGAATTGATTTATAAGGATATAGGTCGATCCAAATACTTATTTGTTTTTAGCTTTTGGTTACCGTAGAATAAGACAACCAACACACACGAATTGTTATTCAAATAATCACAAATCACGAGTAAAAATGCCTTTTTTTCACCCCCAAACTCATACCACTACGCACAACAATACTTTTTCATACTATTTGTAAGTGTTTATGTAAGTACTTATGTAAAGTTGAACTACTTATTTGTAAGTGCTTATGTAACGGTGAAATAAGTAGTTCTAATATGTATTTTTGAAGTTACATACTTAGACGTGACAATTTAAATATGGATAGAACATTATCCAAGACAATTCAGTTAAATAAGGCCTTCAACAGACCATGACATACCTAATACATCTATTTTCTAAGCATCGTATTGTTTGATGCAATGTGAAGTAAGATGGTTCAATAAAGTATGCACAAACTAATAGCTATAAGTTATTCTTGATAACATGATGCACACTAACTTAGGTTGTATAGTCATAAATGTTAGACAACCACATAAATAAGATGGAGATGTTTCAATTGATATATTTATTATCAATGAACTACATGGATAATGGATGAACTGTGGTCCTTTTGTTCTAACATGATAACAAAGAAAAAATAAAAGTCCCACCAAGCATCACATATTTGTGAATAAATTCCCAAGATCAGTTTTTTACCAACTTAACTTCATAGATAATTCATCAAACACTTGGTGTGCATAGAATCTCATCTTGAAATTAATTATGAATCTAAATACTGATTTCACCACAAACTAAACATAAAAAGCAAATCAATCAATAAATAGGGCATGATATATAAACCAATTATGAAAATCACCTATTTTTTAGGCTTTAACTCAATTTAGTTTTTCACACACTATAGATGCATGCAATAAAAAAATCCCATCAATCAAAGCCCAAATTCATAGGATAATAATTAAAAATCATTCAAATGCAAAACAAAAATTAAGACAAAGCAATAAAGATGCAGACTAAAGAAGTGGATTGCTAAAAATTGATTTGATAATTCGTTTATGGTGTAAAAAAGGACTATATCAATAGTCTTGCAAAAATCTCAATTTACAATTATAATGAATTTGAAATTCAAAAATTGTGTAGATAAATTCTTTGAAACGAAGAACATTTTAATTGATTTCCAAACATACACGAACGAATTGGTCAAAGTCAGATGTTTTATGTATCGGGGCTTTTAAACATTCCTTACTAAATGCTTTTGACTCTTTTCAAAACATTTAACTCTATACTAAATATCATGTCGTGTGGCGACAAAAGCATGCCTGGCTTTCTTTGGGCTTACTTAGGCCTGTTTGTTGGCCTGTTTGATGGGTTTGAATTTGGGTCGACTATATGTGTCCTTGTCTTATGTACGTGTCCTTATTACGTGTCATTATACTCTTCATCTATCCATCAATTTTGGTTCATCAATTGTCACGACTTGTCGAGATGATGTATAGTCTAGAGTTAGGAATTTTGACTTCGTGATTTTTGATGTGGCTTTTGGATGTCAGGTGTGGTGTTGCAACATCAATGTTGGTGTGGTATTTTTGGTCTTCCCGATGGAAACACGGGTACTTCGGTTGCTTATATGTGCTTATTACACTTTCGTTTACTTTTTGAAACGTGTTAATTGTGGTGTTATAAGTTGTGCTTCTTGGCGCATTGGCACGGCAAATCATTAGGTTTGCTACCTTGCCGAACGTATTCACTTTTTTTGTTTTGAACTTATTTGGCCTTCCAAAGAAAGGCGAGCTATTGAGAGGTCGCGAGATAGACACCCTTTGATTGCTTTCTTATGTCTTATTGCGCGTTATATGTTGCCTTTATTATGCTTATGTGCTTTTTAATAGTGCTTTCATGAGATGGAATGTTGGTGATTTGGATTACCAGAAACTGTCATGAATTAAGATAGGTTTGATTAAGGTTGTGGTCGTCTGCATCTTGGGGGGCAAATTATTATCTTTGCAGTCATGGCGGATGTACCCACTTTTTCGGTTTTCAATTTGTCTGAATCTCATTACCATTAGGCTTATGTCAGTTACTTTGATTGGATTGCAAGAATGTTGTTGTTTTGAATTCATTGGAAACGAGGACTGTTGTTTTCAATTTATGTATGTGTTGTTGTTCGTGGCTCACTGTCTAAAGATTTTTGTGTACCTTTTTGTTGCCACTCGACATGATAGTTAGTATATGCTACAACATGATGAAATGTTTTGATTGTTCATGTTTCCAGATGATAAGTGGAGGAGGATGTCGAGACGAAAAACGGTTAGGTATGTGATACTGATAATGATAATAGGAGGTTGTGACAAATTTAAACAGCTTTGATTAAGGTTGTGGTCACTTTAGGTTGTGGTCATTTTAGGTTGTGGTCATTTGCATTTTGGCGGGCGAACTGTTGAGTTTGCAGTCATGGAAAATGCATCACATCCTTTGGGTTTTAATCACGTGTGGCGAGAGAAGCCTGTCTGACTTTCTTTGGGCTTACTTCGGCCTCTTTGTTTGGTTTTGACTTGAGTACAATTTTTTAATACCCTATTTTTTTTAATGGTTTGTTGTTCGCGTGCCCTTATATTATGTGGTTGTTTCCTTAGTATTGAGGCAAGTTTCTTTGCATTCTTCATCAACTTCTATTCTAAGCATTCATGTCGTCGGGGGGGTTGGGGGTCGGAAAAAAGCTCGACTGATTTCTTTGGGCTTGTTTGGGCTGTCTGTTGGGTTCTTGATTTATGTGTTTTTACTATTTACACGATGGTATGGGATGTGATATTGGTATTTATTATAGGTGGCTGCCATAAGTTTAAACAAGTTCGATTAACATTGTGGTCATCCGCATTTTGGGTGAGGGTCAAAATATTAATATTTCGCAGCTATTAGCGGGTGCATCCCCCATTCTTTTGAGTTTTTAGTTATCTAGAGCACCCATCGGATCTAGATACACAGATAGCAGCTTAGCTTTCATGTACATAGAATTTGAATTGTATTGATGCAATGATGACTATTGTGGGTAAGTATTTCACTTCGCGGACCTTTTTTTAATCATTTGAACTGACCAAATTGTGGGCTAACCTATTATTTTTACGAACTATCGGCAATGATGATACTCTGACGTTTGTGAGATCCTTATTGATAGGGAAGTGTCAAACTGGCATGTATCTTGGCAAGGTATCGCCGACAAATAGGTGTTTGCAGCCATGTTATGCCGACCACCCTTTTCTTTGGAACCACACTTATATATTTGAGCCATTACACTCTATACTAAATATCATGTTGTGTGGCGACAAAATCCTGCATGCCTTTCTTTGGGCAACCTTAGGCCTGTCTGTTGGCCAGTTTGTTTGGTTTGGATTTGGGTTGACTATACGTGTCCTTATCTTATGTACGTAAGACTATGTATCTGTCTCTACTAACCACCCCTACGTCCATGCCAGGAGTCAACAACAATGATCTCAAAAATGGAATTGCATCTCTTTAAGTGTTGACTCCTTACATGAACGTAGGAATGGCCATTCGAGTGTCATAAGGGTTTTTTCACTGTCACACGTGCTCACATATAGAAAATGACTTCTAATTCGGCATACGTGAGAGTGATAAAACCCTTATCATGTAGCCAGAATGTACATTGTCCTTTTAATCACTGTTTACACATGCCGCATACCAAATACATGCTACTATGACAAGGCAATGATAAATATGAGCAGTCCATAACTTGGCAAGGCAACCTGTTAGGTATGCAGCCGTGACGGACTCTAACCTGAAGCTCTTATCTAAGCCAATCGGTTTCACAATCTGACCGAACCAGTTTTGCAACATATGACATTGTGTCTATGTTTTTACAATCATACGTAGGCATTATCGTTAATGTCATTTGACAAAGAACTTGAATATAATGGTAGCAACTACGCGTAAATGATCGGGTTCAAAAATATTTGATGTTTTATATATTTTTTGGGATATCGTATTTAGATCAACAAAAGGCTGATGTTATTGATAGAGTATGTCGTATCAAAGCAACGCGAAATTGAAGAGAAAGTCGTGGATTGTAATTTGATGCAAATTAGTTTTCGCCGCGTTCTCTTCCATTTCGCGTCATTCTTTGTGCACGTCCTCTGTGTCACTGATATCCATTTTTTGTTGGTCTGAAAATGAAATACTAGATAATATGTGCATGAAGCAATCTGTTGTGATTTAGCCAAACACTTAGGGTGCAAAAAATCTTCACAGAAAGAGGTGAGTATAAATTTACACTTTAAAATATATTATTTGCTTTAATGAGAATATTCATGTTTTTTTCCGTTTGCAGCCATGGTGTGGCATTATTGTTAATGTCATTTGACAAAGAACTTCAGTATAATGGTAGCAACTACACGTAAATGATCGGGTTCAAATATATTTGACGTTTTATATATTTTATGAGTTTTTGTATTTATGTGTTAAACTTACAATCTTAAAACAGATTCTGTTTAACAGATTTATAAACACTTTCTTAAAATCGGATTAAATATTATTAACAGATTTTATAAACTGTTTTCTGTCGAAACCAAGATTGAGTTTCTTTGGAAATAAGTTTTAATTAAACAGATTTTTAACTTACAGAGAATTACAGATCTATAACGATTTTTTAAAAGCAGTTGTTCATATCAGTTTATTTTGAAACCAAGATTGAGTTTCTATTAAACTGGTCTATTGATTCATTGAAACCAAGATTGAGTTTGCTTGAAGCAGATCCGGTACAAAATTATAGAAATCAGGATTGAATTTCTTGGATACCAGTTTATAATAGTTTATTTAACTGTTTGTGTTTGATCTGTCAGGATGACAAACACGATTGTGACTACTCCTGTGAACGTAACTGGTGCGCCAGTTACCAACATAGTTGTTAATCATGCGGAAAAACCAGAAAAATTCAATGGGCAGAAATTTAAGAGGTGGTAACAGAAGATGTTCTTTTATCTCATAACTTTGAACCTTGCGCGGTTCTTAAATGAGACTGCACCTTAGGTGAAACCTCCTAAGGAAGGTCAAACCCCCTAATGCACAGGCTGTGCAAGATGTGGAAGCATGGAAACATTCAGACTTCTTATGTCACAACTATGTTCTGAATTGTCTGGTGGGCTCTTTGTACAACGTGTATTGCAAAACCACGACTGCCAAAGAATTATGGGAGTCATTGGAATGCAAGCACAAAACAGAGGATGCTGGTACAAAGAAGTTCTATAGAAACCTTGTTGAGTTTCTTTAGAATAGTGGATCTACTGAAACCTTGTTGGTCAGTGTGCAATAGATTCATCGTGAAAACATATCTATTAAGATCTTCTTAATGAAAATTGACAACATCATATTACATATGCGTTTTTTTTGTTAAAAACATTATGTAACATGTGATATTGTTTAATTGTTTAGTCTAAAGACTTCCTTTAAAGTGGTTTTGTATAACGGATCTTACAAAACATTAGTGTTTTAATCAAAGTGGTTAAAATCAGTTGTGTTAGACCCAATACTATGTGATTAAAGAACGTTGTTAATAGTACAGAATAGTTTTATTAATGAAGAAATGGACCTCGTTCATTAACATTATATTTGGAATGTCACGAGTGACATTAAAGGATCTGCTCCCGAACTTGTCTAGAAGGAGGACCGATTTACAAGAATGTTACGTGTTAAGGTAGATGGCTTTGAGCATTTTCAGAAAAACAGTAATTTTTTTTTTTTGTTCGCCATACTATGCGTTTATAAAGTCTCGATTGACATGAAAATGAGACCACTGCGGGAAATTACCTACTTAGTTTAATGGTGATTACACTTAGGAATCTTGTCTGTATATGGTGATAAGAGTTTGATTATCTCTTTCAATGCTGCTGAGAATGGACTGAGAACGAAATTTAGGCAACTCTCTAAATGCTATTATCTTTTTTTTTTTTTTTTTTTTTTTTTTTTTTATTTTTTTTTCTTATTTTTTAAAGGGAACAAAAGGAGTATGTGATTTCACATCTGGAAAAGACGGGTCTAAGTTTAAACCAATGCTGTTGTACGTGCCTGGAGGTTCGTGTAATCTTGTGTCTGGATGGTTGCTAGATGAATTTTGTCTTCATTCTGTGTATAATCAAAATTGAGTTATCGAATAACTATTAATATGAGTCCTAGATGGGGTCTACACCTTTAAATGTTTAAGCTAAACATATTTTCTAATGGTCATTTTAGTAAAATGAGTGTGAATTTAACTTATTTGATTCTTTAAACGTATTGCATGGTTGATGACATATTTTAAATTATAACTCATAGGTTGCCTATATTAAACCAAAATTAGATACCCATGTTTTTTATTGACTACGAACTACGAATTTAAAACTTGTGTTGTGAGCCAAATTGACATGATTGTTTTTTCTCTCGGTTTTGAACGGAAATAACGACCCTTGATAGATTCACACTGGTTTTATTTGAATTAGAATTGATACCTTACTAAAGGTAGCGAATTGCGAGCTACTTCATATATACTTGCTGATGGTTAGTACAAAATATTGACATGTACACTTTACTTGAGACTAAGGTATAAACAAGATTGTTCTATATAAATAAAGTTGAGAATCACTTATATGGATACAGGTAGTTGAGAGTTAATATCAGAGGTGATTTGTGTCTATTTCTAAATTTATGTGTTAAACTTAAAATAAGACACAAATATATTGCTCTCGATATAGAAAAAGAATGTGCCTTTAAAAGATATGTTAATGCCATGTTGTCAGCCTTCCCCACCCACACATCGCAGAACATCCCACCCCCTCCTTGTTTAAGCAAGGGGGCATGCGGGGGAAAGCGATTATATCGGCTACTTATCTTTTAGATATCCTTGTAAATAAAGTAAGATAATTTTATGAACTATATGGGTGAGAAGAAAACTATCTTATAAGTATTTACAACTGTGGGGGGTATCTAGCTAAGATATCTGTATTGAACCCCAAGGTTCAAGAGATTTGACCTGAAACTGTGAATTGCATGTTCTTAGTATATGCTCATAACAGTAGTGCTTATGGTTTCTTTGTATTTTTGGATATAAAAAGGATATGTTTAATGGAATAATAAAGAAGTGCTTTCCTTCTTTGAAAATATCTTTCCTTGTTCACAAAGGAATTTGGAAGATAATCTAGAATAAATATAAAGTTGTCCAAGATCAGAGAAACGGATGAGAATGATCTCCCCAAGCTGATTGAGTAAGATTCAACCCAAGGAAGAAGATGTTGAACCTAGAAGAAGCAAAAGGGCAAAAAGTCGAGAAATCGTTTGGACCCGATTTTGTTTCTTTTATGGTAGGAAATGAACACTATTCTTATCGAGTAGTTAGTACACTTCCTCGGAATGGCTATGGAAAGAAGCAATAAGTGAAATTAGATCTATTATACAAAAAACATACTTGGATAACAAAAGGGCCCCCCCTCTGGGTTTTACTTTTCCGTTGTAAACCACTAGGCTATAAATGGATCTTCAAAAAGAAGATAAAAGCCGATGGCACCATTGCCAAGCACAAAACAAGATTGGTAATCAAAGAATTTAGACAACGTGAAGGTCTAGATTACTTTGATACTTATTCTCCTGTTACGCGAATAACCTCAACTAGAATGGTAATGTTATTGGCGCCATTAAAGAATTTGGAAGTTTCCCTATGGATGTGTAACCGGACGCATTTCTAACGGAGATTTAGAAGAAAGAATATTATGAACCAACCACAGGTTTTCATAGCTTCTGGATTAGAGAGCCA
Organism: Tanacetum coccineum; assembly: GCA_026074375.1. Lineage (NCBI taxonomy): Eukaryota > Viridiplantae > Streptophyta > Magnoliopsida > Asterales > Asteraceae > Tanacetum > Tanacetum coccineum. Next base: position 6,087 of record BQNB010086354.1, on the reverse strand, counting down.
ATAGTTTTCTCGTAGGCGGTTAAAGTCAATTATATGACTTAAGGAAGAAGCTTCCAAAACAAGGGGACATCAAAATTTCACCAATCATGTAAGACTGTGGATTCAAAATTAATGGGAGTATATGTGTTCTCCTGTGTTTATACATAGATGGTTATAATTATCAATAGTAGTGATAAGAAGAGAAACAAATCCAATAATGGTATGTTGGGTGCGACAAGATTTGACATGAACTTCATTAGTTGTTGGATATTAGTTCTTGGGATGTAAAACCAATTGGATTTGGTAAGCAAAAACATTGTAAGGTCAATATTCTTGAGAGGTTCACTTGTGGGGGTGTTCCGGCCTGCTAGAATTTAATGGACATCTTTTAAATCCTAAAGGTGGTGCCCTATTTTTGATACTCAAATAGTATTGGGCTTCTTATGTGTCTAATGACGTGCGTCTGTCTTAATTTAGAACTTATTGTCAAGTTAAGTAGATATACCAGTAATTCAAGTGGGGACCATTTGAATAAGTATTACATTAGTACTATGATTGCATTCTGAAGATATCTGGGTTATCGAAGGATACAATGATGCAAATTGAATATCTGACATAAAGGATTCTAGATCGACTAGTGGATATGTGTTTACACTAGGAGGGCCGCTATATCTTGGAAGTCTTCCAAGCAAACAGTTATAGCTAAATCCAAGATGGAATCAGAATTTATCGCGCTAGATAAATGCGGAGAAGAGGCGGAATGGCTAAGTTAATTCGTAGAGGACATACCAAGGTGGCCTAAACCAGTAACGGCCATTAGTATACATCGTGACAGTAAATCGGCCATGGGAAGAGCTCAAAGCATAATGTATAATGGAAAGTCTAGACATATCCGTCGTCGACATAACTCGATACGACAACTACTCTCAACATGAGTTATCTCAATTGACTATGTGGCGTCAATGGATAACATCGCGGATCCGTTTACAAAAGGCTTAAGCAGAGAGTTAGTTAGTAAGTCGTGCAAAGGAATGGGAATAAAGCCCTTGAAGGAATGAGTTTCTATGAAGGAAAACCTAACCTAGTTGACTGGAGATCCCAAGATCTAGGTTCAATAGGACAACCTAATCATAGAAATGTAGGGAAATCACGTCAATGTGGGGGGAGTTACTTAACTTGTAACTTCCTAGTCCATTCCTATAACAATGTGACTTGTTGAGAGGTTAAACATATGGCTTTAATGGTTCAAGATGAAATCATAAAGCATAACGATTCAAGATTAAATCTGAAAGTATATGTTTTTAATGATTCAAGATGAAATCACCTATGTGAGAGAAGTGGGGTCGCTTCAAAGGGAATTGTGGGGGCGCAATTCCTAAGAGCTCTTGCAGAACCAGGCTAGTGCTCATGACCATAACGAGCTATGAGGACTTGACAATGTCAGGGAGAGTCGTGTGTGAGTGTGTATTGTCGTCTACGTAAACAGAGGATGAGTTCAAGGACATCGCGTCTACTCAGATCTAGGAGGCTAAGTGCATCTCACAAGGGAAGGTTCAAAGGGTCACACCTACCTATCCCATGCAAGACTCAATCGCAGAAATTTCACCGAAAATTTTGAGTGTTTTTGACCGATTTCCATTCATGTGGGGGATTGTTGAAAAATTTTAGTGAAAAATGTGTTTTCACTAAATTTGGACATAAATAATTATTAGTAAATATAATTATTAAATGTAAGGCCAAGTCGAGCCAATATATGTCCAAAATAGAGTTAGTGTGAATGAGATATCGGGTCTCAAAGAAGGTATTTGGAATGGAGGAAAAATGATTAAATGTCGGTTATGAGTTTTGTTTGAAAACTGACAATTGAATTGGCTGTTATTATTTGTTTTAAAGGTTTATAACTGTAAATTAATAGGTCATTAATTGACAATTTAATTGGCGCTTATTATTTGACTCAAATGTTTATAACTGTAAATTAATGGGTCATTATTGACAATTTAATTGGCGGTTATTATTTGACTCAAATGTTTATAACAGAAAATTAATGAATCATTATTAAGGCATTAATTGACATTGATTGCACCATTACACCATATGCATATGAATTTGTATAAATAGATGGCAATCTCAACCATTCCAATACAAAACAACAAGAAAAACACACAAGAGAGAAAAACTCCATTAACAAGTTTTCCAGCAGTCTTTTCGATCAGAAGCACTCGGTTTTTCGTGATATTTCAGGCAAGTATGTCAGGTCCGGCTGTACAACAGCTTTGAACGTTGTACCCTGAAAACAGACGGCGAATCTTTTTTAAGAGAAGCGTGTCCAACACGTGCCTCGTTCCATGACCTTTTACTGTTTTCTTATTTATCGTTCATAGTGTCTGTCTTCTGCTTCTACCCAATTCTGTCTGTTTTATTTTCCGTTGTTTAATTTATGTTAATCTTTTATATAATAAAAGAATTACATCATTTCGGAGTTTTCTATCAAATTGAATCTTATGAATTAAAAAGTTGAACCAATCAGATGGCTTGATTATGCCACATAGGCAAAATCGTGCATTCTGATTGGTCAATAAAAAGTCAAAATTGAATTAATTTTGTCAAGATTAAAAAATTTTGTTCCTTTTCGCGTTAATTCTTTGTGTACGCCCTTCTCTGTGTCTCTCTCACAATCCGCTTTTTGTCGCTTTTTGTTGGTCTGAAAACGAAGTACTCGAAAATTTACACGTAAAGTGAAGCAATCTGTTGTGATTGAGCCAAAAGTCAAGGTGCAACAAATCTTCACAGAAAGAGGTGATTATGAATTTACGCTTTAAAATATATTATTTGCTTCAATGAGAATATTCATGTTCTTTTTTTCCGTTTGCAGCCATGCTGGGATCAATATCTTTTCATCCGGATCCGCACTAGAAAACTCGAGCTACTAAATTTAAATATTCGGCTCTATTGACCATTTCAAGCCTCCATGTCATAAGTCAACACCATCGGTTTAGGAAGCAAAATTACATGTCCTTGGTTGTGGGCTTCTGACTTTGAGCTAGGAGTGATTTCCAGAGTGTGCTAAGGGTTTTTGGTACTTTCATGCGTGCTTAAATGTAGAAAACGACTTCTACTTCGGCATACGTGACAATCACAAAATCCTTATTGTATATTCGGATATAACGTTGTGTTTAATCAACATTGTTTACATCTGACGTGCCACCAGTCACGTGCAGGCGATGATAGATACAAGCAGGCAAACACTTTCCAACCGATTTTTTTCGTTTTCACGTATTACCCCCGCCGCAGAGCGAGTGTACATTCTTCCCACTCGTTGTCTACAAAATCAACGTGTTAGCATGTTGTTAAAAGTTATTTTTAGAAAAAATTGATTACATGGCTGAAAAAACTGTGCTTTATTAAAGAAAATAGATATATGTTGAGATTTATTATTCACGCGTGTGGAATTGTTTTGTGATGAAGATAAGATCGAAAAGTTAGCTGAGAACTATATGAAGCAATTGTATCATGACAAAATGACTCGAATAAAAAAAGCAGGATTTGCGACGTAAAGTTTTGCTCTTTGTTACGTTATTCGTTTAACTTTTCGAGTACTCGTTGTTAAACGAATAAGTAGTGGAAAAATAAAGATGAAGATAAGATATTTGGGAAGTTTTCTTTATATTCGTACAATGAGCTAGTTTTAATATATGTGCACGCACGGGATTTGCACATGTCGTGTATTTTTTTTAAATAATTTATTGAGTTTTTGTGTGTGTGTGTGTGCACGCGCGCGCACTTCTCTCACCTGTGGTATATTAAGACCTTACAACTTTCTCCGATCTCTTTATGCATTGTCTCATAACTAGGGGTACGATCTCGTAGAAAGCAACACATTTTTAAAAAGTGTAGAAAGTGGTTTTAATCTGTTAGATCTCCACCCAAAACAATCTCACGCTTTGGATTAAAACACATCGCACAGACATCCTTTTTTCATTTGATCAGGGGTAAAAATGTTATTTGACCCATTTTTGCATTTCACCCTCAAATTCCAAACGCATATAACTCTCAAATAACAAACGTTTAAGAAAAACCAATTTCCCCATAATTTTCAGAAGTTAATTCTCTTTATTTTGATATGCATTTTTATATATGAATCGCAACTTTTTTAGCGATTTTAGGTGGGTGTTGATTTTCTTGAATTTTCGGCATCTTCGGCCATAAATTTGTCTAGCGTAAAGGCAGAATTAAGCAAAACTTAAAACATAAAAGTTGTAGATTTTTGGCCATTCTTTAGCCAAAACTTTGAATCACTTAAATCCGATATGATATGAGTGCATTTACAAATGACGTTTTAAACATATTTAGTGCACAAAGGGTTTTTGAAATGCCTAAGAGATATTTTCTTGTAAAAATACATTTAAATGCACTAATTGGTGTACCACAATACATTTTTAGTTATTTTTAGTCATTTGGTGAACTGTTGAACAACACTAATTGATGAACAAGTCTAATTGATCAACAAGACTTTTTATTGATGAAAAACTCTTTTTATTGATGAACAACACTTATTATTGATGAACAACATTTATTTATTGATGGACAACGTACAGATTGATCTTGTCTTGTTCATCAGTTAGTCTAGTTCATCAGTTATTTTGTTCATCAGTTAGTGTTATTCATTAATTTATCAACAAGACAGATAAACTGATGAACAAGACTAGCTGATAAACAGTTATGATAGTATGTAGATTGATGTTGTATTATTCATCAATTAGACTAACTAATGAACACTTATGAACAACATGTAGATTGATGTTATCTTGTTCATCAGTGGTTAGTCTTGTTCATCAGTTAGTGTTGTTCATCAACAAGACTAATGAATTGATGAACAATACTAACTAATGAACACTTATGAAAACACGTAGATTGATGTTATCTTGTTTATCAGTTAGTTTAATTCATCAGTAGTTAGTCTTGTTCATCAGTTGGTGTTGTTTTTCAGTTCATCAGTTCATCAACAAGATTGATGAACTGATAAACAAGACTAATTGATTAACGCTTATGAACAACATGTAGATTGATATTGTCGTGTTCATCGGTTAGTGTTGTTCATCAGTTCATCAACAAGAACAATCACATTTATGTTGCATCATATGACATGGATTGTAGCAGAAGACAGACAGTTTCAAAATGCAAATCATAATGTACCAAAATGACAACCACAGAAAACTTTGACCTGAATTGCTCACAATCTAACATCACACTTGTTGTATCTGAATATTTATGGGATCCCACGACTATTGTTACCAATCTATCTCTTTATATTTATTAGATCTTCGCATAGTCCACTCGTAACTTTTTAATTAAATGCCTTGAATAATTTTGTTAGTACTAGATGTTGTGTTACCGAACACGCGTACATTTCTTTCTTTCCAAATGAAGTAACCAGTAGACCAAATAACCGTTTGCCAAACACGAGAGACAAAGTTAGGGACATTAACGTAACCATTTAATGAAAAGAATTCGTCAGTAGATAAAGCGTTAATATTTTCCACCTTCCACCACTTGAATATTTTATCTCAAACGCTCATAGCTAAATCACAAGTGAACAAACTATGAGCACATGATTCCACAATATTATTGAAACTTGGACAAAGAACCGAGTTCAATTACACACCTCTTCTATGAAGCTCCACACGAACCGGAAGTCTTCCTCTTAAAGCCCTTCACACGAAGATGTTAACTTTCTTAGGCGCCAACTTGTTCCAAAGCGTTTCTTTACCATCACTACCCAAAGATAAAATATTTTCCTCGATCGAATTTGCTAGCTCTTTGACCTTGAAATCATCGTCTTCACCAAGCGACCACCTCCATCGATCCTTACAATTATTAGATATAACAACATGTTGTAAAACACCTAGAAGATCATCGAAGTCCTTACTAACTCTACCCCTAACACTTCTAACCCGATCCCATTCTCATACCCAACAATTATTTACTCATACCCCTTTTTCCTTCAGACTAATCTCCTTCCTCCTATCTAAGTGGTATAATCTAGGAAACATATCCCCCTTCGACCCCCCTTCTATTGCCCTAACGTCCCCCAAACCCCCCACTAGACCC
>BQNB010086353.1:0-28215 GCA_026074375.1 Tanacetum coccineum | reverse complement strand
TTTAGAGAGAGAAAGAACTAGAGAGAGAAATATAGAGAGAAAATGGTTACTTGTTAAGAAAAGAAAATGAGAAACAACACCCTCTACACACTTGGAGAGGGCTTTAAATAGTACATAGAGTGGACAAGCATTGTGGGCTTTCTTATGTGTCATTTGGGCCGGACCAAGCTAAGAATGGGCTTTAAACCCGACAACTAGGCCCTATTAGCTTAAGTGAATTTCTCGTAAACTATGTTTTACTTATACAAGGCGCGGGATTGATAATGACCATCACTTTAATAAAAACACGGCTAACAATCTCCCCCTAAGGGGTGGTCATTCAATTATGGATCCTTCTTGTAATGTCTTGAGTCTTGGAGCCTTGTATTCTTAAGAATTCCTTTTGAAGTTCCATTTGCATGCTTGTGATCTTGGATCTTGATCTTTAACTTGATATTCTTTAACAAAATACTGATATTGTGGTCTTTGGCCTTGATTTGTCTTGACTACTGAGATCTCTGAATCTTTATCCTTGAATCTTTATGTCGCCTTGCGATCTTGTGTCTCCACCCTCATGCTCAAGGTATTGAAAGCTTTCTAACAATCTCCCTTAACATTTCCTTTAACTTGATTACTTGTACCACATCATGGTAGGAGTAGTACTTGATCCACTTGTAGGATATATATTTGTTAGTGTCCGGCAATCTTGTCAAAAATGTTCTTTTGAGGAAGTGCTTATACATTAGAGATTGCGGAAGACTTTGATAGTTTGAGCTTTCGTCATGTATATATCTTTGTCGATTGAGCATGAGGTCTTGAATCTTGACTCCGCTGGAATGAGGTTGTAACACCGTCACTTATACCTGAAAATTGATGTTAGTGATAAACAGCAGATATAAACGAATATGGCTTTATCATTCATCTTGAGTTTGGTTACATTAACCTCTGGTTCCGTGATGACTGTTTTATAGTATAAATACTATACTTGTGATTAAGTAGGTTCAATTTAGAAGAACCTCCTTGACAGGGTTTCCAGCTTAAAGTATTAGATCTTTTAACGCGATTGCATTAGATTCATCGTACTTGCTTGTTCTTATTACCGGAACATCTCAAAGCAGACAGTACGGTAAGAGTGAATCAGATAGTTACTATCTTTCTGATTGAGTCATTAATTCATATACTGGACCAAAATCGATATCCAAGAGTATCAAACAGATGTTTCTAGGCTATTATCACAAGGATAATGGCATAGACTTATTGATACCAAATGTTTGTAAAATGAAGTACGACATTTTTGTATCATTATACACATTTTGATATATTGGAATTTGTGTCCATATGAGATTTTTTGATGGATCTCGTTGCTCAGTCTCGATACGGTGCACATAAGTAATATGGTAATCTAAGCTGGAGCGGATTGCCACCTTTTCAATATCAATGATCTCGAAATGATAAAGCCGATAGAAATGTGTTGATCTCCGTAAGAAATGAAACATAAATATTTTGAGAGATTCTGAGTGGCTAGGAAGGGTTGTGCATTGCATCACTAAGTCTATGATGACTTGTCTTCAATACCAGAATCATCTTTGTGATTACCGATAGATTATGCATTGACCCGGTTTCTGCCTAAGGTTGTATGGAGGGCTTCTTTCTTTACACCCTTTATCCTTACTGTAGGATATTGGAAATCATAACACAATGGAAGATAGATGGATTAGCCAAGTCTAGAGAGAGAAAGTTAGAAAAAAAAGCTTTCTAGTAAGAGAAAGTGTGACTTACATAAAATGACTAACCACCACTTTCAAGGCATGGAAGAGGCTTATATAGTAGCTTACAAAATCAGCCCTTAGGCTATGGTATGGGCTTACACGTTGGGCTTTATAACCCGGCCCAATATCGAACATTACATATTAAACGTTAAACTACGAGCTATAATAAATGGTACAATACACGGGGTGACCGAATCTTTTTCTAATATCTAACAATCTCCCCCTAAGGGAGGTCACCCAAAAAAATACTAACTTAAGCTCAGCAATATTGATCTTGTGTTCAGCTCGTAGTCTTTTGATTCTTCGCGTAATATCTTGTACTTTGAAGTAGTGATCTTTGTCTAGTGGCTTGTAATTGTACTTGATATGTGATCTTGAGCTTCTTTGAGATCATTAGCCAAATCTAATCTCTGATCATTAACTTGTGGTCTTTTGCCGTCTTGTGCTTGTGACAACTGAACCGGCATGCTCATACCTTTCTTGATGATGAAAGCTTAATTATTCGTCATTCTTGAAGTTCCTTTAACTTTAATACGTGATTCACACTAATCAAGAGTACATGATAATAAGAGTTGCGGAAGCATGAAACATATACTTGTGCTTTCAGAGTCCATTATAGTGTTCGTTCGAGTATGAGATGTGTTTATGAAATAGACTCCACTGGAACAGGTAACTCCATCCATCTTTACTTAACCTGTAATAAAAATAGTTAGTCAATAAAAAGCTTGTGGACAAATATATGCTTTGTCATTTTTTTGCCCCGAGTTATGGTTGGATAAACCTCCAGATCATGTGACGACCGACATAGTGATCAGTATATTCAATCTAAGAGATATCACCTTGATAGGATTACCAGTATAAGTGTCGGATCTTCCAATGTATGAACACAGAATTCACCCTACTTGCCTGATCTCTTAATATAATGTCCTCAAAGCAGACAACAACAAAAGAGTGAATGCGGTTAGTTACTATCCATACCTTTTGAAAAGATGAAAATTTGATTTGAAAATCATTCGACGTGTCTCTTGAGAAAGTGTTTTTGTGACACAACGAGAGTGATAAGCTTTGCCAAAAATTCCATTAATCTCAATCATCATCTTGACCAAATAAAGGAAAAAAAATAAAAAGAAAAAAAAAATTATGTTAAATATTAAAAAAAAGATTCCGATATCCCGTTGTCGACATTTGACCATTAAGGATTCTCACAAGTCACCTAGCCATGAGCTTGATTGATGTAGGCCTCAAGCAGGATTTCCCATCAACATTGGGAACACAAAGGTGTCACTCAGATGTTCTGAGCAAAACCACACAGATAATGCGTAATGACTCGTAAGATAACCCTTTTTTTCCAGCACATGTTGATAAACAAGTAAGAATGGAATAGAGTCCGTAATCGAGATTAATTGATGCTCTCTTGGCTCTAGACACAATTGTGCGTTTTAGTTTTAGTGATCGAAGGCTGGAGCGGACTGCCACCTTTTCAATATCAACTAACTCGGAGTGAGAAAGTCAATAGATAACGTGTTTAGTCTCTGTAAGAAATGAAACAAAAGTCTTTTAAGAGATTATGAGTGGCTAGGGAGGGTTGTGCATTGCATCATTGGGTCCATGATGTCAGTCTTCAATGTCAGCAATCATCTTTGTGATTCTGACAGTAGATGTATTGACCCGGGTTCTGCCTAAGTGTATGAAGGGCTTCTTTCTTTACACCCTTTATCCTTACATTTGTTTTTCATTCTTCAACCCCTTCAGTGCTTACCCAAACTTCATGACTAGTACCTTGTTGGGTTTGTTCCAGTACTAGCTCCATCTCAGTCGACACTATTCCCTTATTCTCACTTTTACTCCTTTTTTATGTCATACCTAAGCACTTCTACACTAACTAATGGATTTTCCCTGGGTAGATCCCTCCGGTTCTGGCTGGATCATGGGAACTAATACCTAACCTTACCAACCTTATAACTCCGATAAAATTAAATACATGGTCGGTCTTTTTGGTACAGTTCACCTTGCCATAAAACAAATTGAAAAACTCAATCATGTACTTGTGATATAAATATCAAAGCTTTTAGTACCTTGATTGTTTTTGAATTTTTTATAAACGCTCCCCCTCAACATGTGCACCGATTAACCAAAAATGTTTAGCACAAGGAGGATGGAGTATACACATGAGTCCACAAAATCATAATTTTTATCAGTTTTCATATTTAAATCACATTTTCTCCCCTTATCAAAAATTTCAAACCCTTTGATATTTTGGATACCAATAGATTTGAATATGTTGGAAAAAGTGGGAGAAAAATGTGCTGATTAATCACAAGCCGAATGGGGAACATATTAATGCTCCCCCTTAATCTATGAGGGATTCTGTTAGTGTCTTGTATGATAGGTTTGAAGGATTTTGAATTTAATGAAAAATTCATACACTGACACATAACACTAAATACAACACTACTCAATAATGTACAAGATACAATATATACACCATAAAAGATATTGACCTGAATGCAGAGATAACGTGGTTATTAGGTTCTCTAAAGTAGTTTGTAGTCAATATCTCATACGTGACCACCAACAAAGCATTCCAAGTTCCAAAAGATCCTTCTGGTCTTGAGTCTCTGTTCAATGGCATGTATAAATTCCTTGCTCCTTGTCACATCCTTAGCAGTCCAAAACCGCGTGTTCATACCCGGATTGAGCCAATTAACCTTGTACTCAACTTTGTAATCCAGTGCTTCCAGAATATTTGTCAACGTACCAACACTGAATTTGTAAATCTCATTGAACCTCATGATCTTCCGTTCATTGTTACCGACAAGGAACACAACTGCACGAGGCGTCTCAATGATTGTATAGTCATGCTTGTATTCAAATCATGTTGCATCCCATCCTGGTTTAGTGAGATTCAATTGTTTTTGGTAACTCTTAATGCCGAGCTGGAGGTCTTCAACCCGTTATCGAATCACTAAGTTGCGTGTCCACAGATTAACAGCAGTAGAAAGCATACGTTTGTCTGAGCCAGGAACATGATTAAGATAACCTTGTAGAAGCAGCAGATTTAGGTCTTCTAAGTCACTGGGATACAAGTTTTTGAAGTCCTTTTCTGTAATCGTGTATTCTTGATAATCAACTCTACGCAATGTGATCTCTTTCAAGTAGTCGTACCCGTAGCGAGAGTAGGCTTTTAAACTAACAACACTGAGTATACGCATGTAAGTTCTGACTGGCTTGCGGCTTGATTTAGTAGTGTGTCGGTCAATGTAGAATTTCTGACGATTAAACCACCAATGAGAGATACCATAAGAGGCACTTATGTCATAGGTGCAGACATCATCGATCCACATATGCTCAGGTACGAGTAGTTCAAGTCCAAAGTCATGATAACGAGCAGTCTTCATCTTGGAAATTGACAAAGCTTGTCCGCATCTCTTACTGCCATATCATAAATAATCCAAGTCTTTATTGAAAAAGAATTGAGTTTGAATAGTGACATGACCTGGTGGACTACTGAGAGGCAAAGGTCTGCTAATATCAATTCTGACTTGATCACCTTCTGGATTAGCCCAATCAATCTGATCTGTAAGCATCTTGTGACACTCTTCCATCTGGAACTGAAGATGAACGACGTCTGGGTGGAAAGCTTTAACGACTTCATAAGCTTGACCTTCTAAATCTGCAACTTCTTGTACTCGCACTTGCTATTAGTATGAGCTCAGTAATTAAAGTCACCCTGACTCTGGTTGTTGTAATCTGTACATTATCTCTTTTCGCGTAGTATACTCTCTATGTCAATACTACTCAACTCTCTAGCCATTTTGCAGATCAGAAATACAACCTGCCTCACCCCGCACCCTCATTACACCCTACTTTACATCCCCCCACCAACGTCACCCCCCCCCCCCCCGCACTTCCCACTCGGCCCCTCCCACGTCCCTTTTAAACGTACTTCAAGAGTTTACTCTCGATGTTCGGAGTTTGAAAAGTGGAAAGAGATCACGGGAAGAAAGCTAAGCTTTGGCCCCCCAGTTGTTCACAGCTTTAGAATGTGGGTTTTATGATTGACCCAGGCTAGTTCTGGTGTGTGGCTGGGGTTTGGTCTTAGTATTACCTCTGGAATCAGCATTCAACCCATTTCTGGCTTGGCTCTTAATCTTTAGAAGATGCTGCAGGAATCTCTGTGTCCACTGATACATCATATAGATTAGCAGTATCTGGCATTGGTATGTCTTCGACTGGTTATTCTGAATGAGGACCGGATTGTTACTTGGACGAGCCTGAAGGAGCATCTCTAGTGTCAATTGACTTCCAGGCAGATGACTGTGGAGCTAGAGGCTGTGATGATCCTGAAGTGCCAGAGTCATGTCTTCTTTTCTTACTTGGATCAGAATCTGGTAGAGGAGGATGAGGGTCTTGATCATCACATCGTCTCTTGTGAGACTTATCCCGTTCAGCAAAGAATTTGTCCCTCTGTGCCCGTTCCATAGATGCCTCAAGAGCTTCATAGAGTGCGATATGTTCTAGAAGTGTTTGTAAGAACCATTTTCAAACATCCTTTGGTGAAGCATTTCTTTCATGTCAGCTTCGGGCAAGTCTATGAAGCGATCCCTAAGGGGAGCTTGTAGAGCTATTTGTACCGCCTCTTTGACATTTTCACGGACAGCTTCATCAATCTTATGAGGCAGATCCCTTAGCTCCAAAGTGAAGACCCTAGATCCGAGATTCTGAGTCGTGTTATCAAGATTCTTGCTCTTTTGCTTAAAAGCAGTGAATTTCTGCTCAAGTGCTAAGACACGCGCAGCTAACTCAGAATCTGTTGTGCTTTGTTGTTGTGGTGGAGATGGAAGTGGATCGGTTGTTGTTGTAGTTGATGTTGTTGCTGTAAAGACTGGTGTTTGAGTGGTAGATGGTGTGGGTTTAGGAGGTGAAAGATCAATTACTGGTATAGAGAGGGGAGGAACTAAGGAAGACGCTTAATAGATTGGAACAGTAACTATAGAGACCACTTCTGCTTCCACATTGAGTTTTTCTGGTTCATCATCAGTAGATTTATCATTAATGAACTGATCCCCAATAGGATATGTATCCTCTAGATTCTTCATTGAAGATAGAGTCCCGGTTGAACTTAGTGGATCATCTAGGATGACATGTTCATCAGCCAGAAACTTCAAACTTTCCTTAAACTTAGGATACAAATTAGCCATGCATTCGTCGTACGTGGGCTTAGGGTCTGGTCCAGCAAGAGCCACACGGCTTATTCCAGGGTCTGGTCTAGCCTGGTCTTCATCCATGAGTACCTGCTCTGGTGGAGGTTAAGACTCATGAGTTTCACCAGGCTCTGATCCAGCCTGGTCTTGATCAAGTTCCACAGTCTTTTCCTCGACGTTCTCCTGTTTATCCACGTATTCTTTTAGTTCTTCAGTAATTTGCAACATCTTAGTGTCACCTTCACTGTTTGACTTTTCTGATTCAGCACCTGTTTTAGCATCTGCTGGAGAAGGAGAGTCACGAACTATATTGGCAGATGTGTCATCCTGTGGTTGTGCAGAGGGTCAAGTTGATGCCTCTTTAGTAGATGGAGTTCGCTTTTGGAGTATGAATTGATCCGTGGTGCTTCTCCTCTTTGGTGTGTGCAGGGCTAATAGAGATTGGGCAGCTTGTTCTTTAGTGACAATGGCTTTACCCTTTCCTTCTACTACAGGGAGTGGTCGGGATGCCTCTACAACAGGTTCTCGAATCGCCACACCGCCAACATGTACTTGACTTTGTGCCTGAAACGATTCCAGACTCATCTGAATAGCACGTTCCATATCAAATTCTTCACCTTCACCTTGATGTTCAGGTTCAGGTTCAGAGTGAGTTGGTTCTTCATCAGGTTCGTCAACCAGCTGGAAAGAACTTTTCATGGTATGAACTTTCGCAACTTTACCCTTGCCGGGGTTTTGTAGTGGTGTAGCCTTGGTTGACTTTTCTTTGACAGGCTTCGGCTTGGGTGGCTTATCAGTAGAGGCCTTAGAAGGTTTTTCCTTGGTTACCTTCGGCTTCGGTGCAGGTGCTGGTTTGCTTGACTTCTCGATAGCTGGCATTGACTTAGGTTGCTTGGCACTTACAGTCTTCTTCTTTCCTTCCTTTTCGGCTGCAACTTTCTGATCATGCTTTGCAACCATTTCAAAATAAGCATTGTAATATGGTGCATTCCTGATATTGTTCGAGATCAGCTCGTTGGGAATTGGCATTCCAAAGACTTCATCGACTTCGCCTTTGGAGACGAATTTGAGATTACCAAGTCTGAGGTCTTGTTCAGCAAGATGAAACAGAGATGCAGATCTTTGGTGAATATTGTGAATTCTTCCCAAGTGACAAATAATAAGCTTCGTGAATCGACAATAAGGAATAACTTGAGGCTTGTCTTTCCTGCCCTTCTTAGTAGGACTGCCCATATTGGCCTTATCAGTAAGAAAGGTCTGCATAGCTTGCATAAACTCTTCCCACATAAGTTTAGCATAGTCAACATTAGTACTTGTTACAATTCCCCAAAGCATCTGAAGAACTGGATATCTGGGCCTATCATGCCCAGAAGTCTTGCCTGTGAGACATTGGTTGATCATGGACAACATTGCTCTCCAAGGCTGATACAGGTGATTCACCGCCATACTTGACACAAAGTGAATTACCTCCGGATAACCCAACTCATTCACGAAGTCCATAATTGCATCACCCAAAGGAGGTGACACAAACGGGTGAGCTTGATCAATGGGGGTTATCTCTAAAGCTTCCATCAAAAGATTTTAATCTAGTGTGAACTAGTTTTCATCCAGCTAAAATCGGTAAGTCCCAGCTTTTTCCACATATGTAAGCGTGTTCCAGAATTGTTGAATGTAGATAGCTGGAATCGAGGCAGAAGCAGTGAATGCCCTGAAGAAGTTTATGTTTTGTAGAATATCCATAACAATATAAAAGATTGGGTTCTTTTGCCTCTTTTAAAGATCCAAGACATGGTTGCTCTTTTCGATAGGCACCCACGTAGCAAAAGGAAGTATCTGATCATCAGATCTTGTGGTAGCAGGAGCAGGAATATTCTCATCAGCCATATTGTCTGCACAATGACATCAACAAAGACAGACAGACATGACATGTATTGAGGTCAAATGAGAACATTAATCATGATGATTGATTATGGTGAGATTAAGTTGACGTTAGTCAAGGATATCCGATGAACACATACAAGTTAACAAGTCCCGGATAGGTGTTAATGAGGTAATTGTGTCTTTGGATTGAGCCTTGAGAAGGTATTGGGACTAATGGGCCAAAACTTTGAGATTCTGGCCCAAACCGCTACCCACTAGACACCAAACCGATGTGAGGAGGGTTAATCAAACCGCTATGTAGCAGAATGATCAAACCGCCACGACCAAACAGCAATGAATAATATATTCATTTTTAATCAAACCGCTATGACCAAAAAGCTATAAATATTATATTCATTTTAATCAAACCGCTATGACCAAACAGCTACGAATATTATATTCATTTTAATCAAACCGCCAAGACCAAACAGCTACGAATATTATATTCATTTTAATCAAACCGCTACCAATTACAAAAAATGCAAAATTGCGGTTTGGATTATTTTAATAATAAAAATAATCTTCATTAAATAGCTACCTCGTAGCGGTTTGCCTGCATATCTTAATGAATATTAATTATATCAAATCTCTATCAAGCAAAACATAACAAACTGCTATCAAGCAAAATATGTCAAACCGCTATCAGGCAACCTAACCAAACAGCCATCTAGAATAATTCATCAAACCACTATCAAGAACGAATATTACAAAAAATAAGCGAACACATTCGCACACCAATTTAAACTCTACAGGACATGCAATTGAGGCTTTCAATACATTCCTTAAGCATAAGAAACACATCACACACATGATACAACCACAACAACCAGTATTTGACTAATAAAAGTCAAACTACACACAAAAATCATCAAATCATGATCACAGGCAGATAGGGAGCCAATTACTTTAACGGGAAAGCATCATCTACACCTAACAATCATTTCCCAACAATAAAAACGAACCTAGACTAGATCATATCATCAAATAATGTTTGATTGATCCTATTCTAGTGATGATCGAGTGTTCTTAACACCTATGCGCACCTATCCCAATCACCAATTAACACATATCCATAGCCTTTAAAGATTCGAAAATAAACTTGGTCGAACCTAGTGATTGAAGCTATTTTAAATGTGTTTTAGATCGAATAATTTCACCTAAGGCATCATCTAATAGTAATGAACGAAGTTTTTGAGTTACCTTAGCAAGAATTCCAACGAAAATCGAGAATCAATAAAGTCTTTCTAGGTGGCGGTTTGCGTGTGAGTGTGTGTGTGTTTTTATATTTGACTAAAAGTTTATGGGTTTGACCAAATGACCAAATCGCTACCGCATTTAAAGATAAACCCATATTAACAGGCTTTTTGCAGTTTCAATCCCCCTAAGGTTTCTAACTACATTTAATTTTGGTTTTAAGTATTTTAAGGGTTAAGATAAGATACGAAATTTACACAAATGGTCCCTATAGTTTAATAAAGCAAAGAAACATTTAGCACATTGCACTTTAGTCCCTAAACTTTATAACAAGAGACAAAGATGGCCCTTTGAGTTAAATTACATTAACTCCCCCTTAAATTATAACCACGTTCAAATATAAAAACCTTTTCCATTAATTGTATGATGTGGTCTAGAAACCCGTTTGATGTCATAAACTTGAAATCACTCTCCCCCTCAAACAATGACCCATTTTCTATTGAAAAAGTTGAAGTCGTTGTTTGTGTTGAAAAGTTTATTTTGAAAAATTTGAATTGATGAATTTCCAACAACACTTTACCACCGAATTAACCACAATAATTTTGAAGAATCAATTAAGAAGAACATATTTTGGTTATAAAAGGAAGACTTCTCTTCCAAAAGAAGAGGAAAAATTCAACTAAACGTACATTAATCCTAGGATGCACGGATATTAAGTAATCCGTGCCCGAGAAAAAATAATTACCCGTTGTTAGGAATAGCTATCTTTTTAGGGACATGCTTTCCTCAGATTGAAAAACGGGTTGTAGTCAGAAATAACTGCAAACCATTAAGATATGTTTTAAAACAGTTTGAACTTCGCCAGAGACATCATTAAAGGCCTTGTCAATATTGAATGACATTTCCTAGTTCTAGTAAATGTTATCGATTTATAGAAGACATGTCTTGAAAAATATTTTTGGTATTTTCTATTTTTTTATTTTTATGGTTTTTATAGGTTTTGTATTTTGTTTTTGTGTTTAAATATATCAAAACATACATAGGATATATGAGGACCATCCTTTACTCCTCTTCTCCTTCCTGAAGACGTTTAAGGGTTTCCGGAGTCATACTCTTCATACCAAGACGTAGGAGTAGAAATTCGAACCGCTCTCTCGGTAATGCCTTGGTGAATATGTCTGCAAGCTGATAATCCGTCGTCACGAAGTACAATTCAACCACGCCTTTCTCAACCTCCTCTCGAATGAAATGATGACGTATGTCAATGTGCTTGGATCGGGAGTGCTGGACATTGTTACAGCAGAGAGCAATAGCACTGCGGTTGTCACAATACAAGGGAATCTTTTTGAAGGCAAAACCATAGTCCGAAAGCTATGATCTCATCCAAAGTATCTGAGCACAGCATCCAGACATGGCAATGTATTCAGCCTCTGTGGTGGAAATTGCAATGCTCTTTTGTTTCTTTGATTACCAGCTAACTAATTTATCTCCAAGGAACTGAGCACTTCCTGACGTACTTCTTCGTGTATATTGACAACCTGCATGGTCCGCATCTGCATAGGCTGTTAGTGCCATGGCGATGTCTTTTGGATACCAAAGTCCCCAATTAATGGTTCCTCTAAGATACCGAAAGACCCGTTTAAGTACTTCAAGGTGCTTTTTGGTAGGCGATGCCTGATACCTAGCACATATTCATACAGCGTCTACAAGGTGGGGTCTACTGGTAGTGAGGTACATTAAGGAGCCGACCATACTCCAATACCAAGTTTGGTCAACTAGAATCCCTAAAGGGTCCTCATCCAGTTTAAGTCGATCCACCATGGGTGTATCGACAGGGTCACACGAATCCATCCTAAATTTCTTTAATATTTCTAGAGCAAATTTAGATTGATTAATAAAAATGCCTTCGGGATTTTGAGAAACTTGTAATCCTAGGAAAAAAGACATTTGTCCCATCATTGACATTTGGAATTTAAAACCCATCTTATTGGAAAATATGTCACATGCTTTAGGGTCTGTCGAGGCAAATATGATATCATCTACATATATTTAAACAAGAAGAATATGTTTGCATGTTTTCCGAGTGAATAATGTTGGGTCAACTGCACCTTTAAAAAACTTTTTGTCCAGAAGAAACCGTGACAAGGTGTCATACTACGCCCGAGGAGCCTGCTATAAACCATACATAGCCTTCTTCAGACGATAAACATGTGTCGGATGGTCTGGATCAACGAAACCCTTTGGTTGATAAACATGGACTTCTTCCTTCAACTCGCCATTAAGGAATGTTGTCTTGACATCCATTTGATAGATGGTCATGTTTTTACTAGAGGCATTAGCGATGAAGATTCTTATAGCCTCGATGCGTGCAACTAGTGCAAAGGATTCCTCGAAATCAATTCCCTCCTCTTGTTGATATCCAATTAAGAGTCTACTTAAGTTCCTACTATTTTTTTTAGTTTTTTATGTTTTTAAAAGACTTTTGACAGCAAAAATAAGCTAAGAAATTAAGCTAGGAAATAAAATTTAAGACTTAATCTATTTTAAACTATAACTAAACTATAAAATGCTTAAAGATAAACTATTAAATCCTAAAATTGATGGCTTAAATTGGGGCTTAAACTTCAGCAGTACTAACTTTTGTTAGTACTGCTGGTACAAAATGGCAGCTAAATTGAACTAGGAAAGTAAGCTAGAAAATGCTAACCAATATTAAATCTATAATAAGCTATAACTAGACTTAATCCTACTTGAATCTAAGAACCTAAATCTTATTTAAACTTAACTAAAAGCTATGCTAAAAGCAGCAGTACTAACTTGTAAGAGCAGTACTAACTTGTAAGAGCAGTACTAACCTTTTGGTTAGTACTGCTGGTACACTTTGCAGTTCCTAAAGAGGAACTTTGCACTTAAGCACACTCAAATTGTGTATCTAAACACAATGCTAGCAAGATCCAAGCCTCTAGGGCTTTGGATCAAAATTTAACAAGCTAAAAGAAAGGAAAAACTGCCCTGGTGTAAAAACAAAGATAATAAGCCATGACTTTTAAAATTTTGAACTCTAACTTATAACAACCTAATGAAAACTAATCTTAAATGAAAACTCAGCTGAATCAAGTAAATTGCACAATTAGTTTTGACTTTTAGAGGTCAAACACACTTATGCCAAACACTCCCTTACTACTATGACAGTTATGATTAAGCTACTAAATTCGAAATCTATTAAACAAATACTTAATACCAGATAACTAATAGATTTAAACAACCTTAATAAGCATGAATTAACAACTAGATAAGCAATAATCTAAGACTTAAGCTATTTTACTATATTTTTGGTTTTTTAGAGGTTTTTAAGATAATTATATGAAAAACTAAGATCTAAACTAAGAGAACTAAAAACAGACAAACAACTATGATTATTAAGCTAATTTATACTAAAATAAGCACTAATAAGCAAATCCAATAAGCAAATAAACAGATCTAAGTCTAGAAAGCTATAAAACTAATATTTAAAGCAAGATATTAAAAGAAAACTTACAATTCACCTCTAGCTAAACAAGAGGTACCAATTAAGGCAGCTACAAGCTCCCTAGCTTATTAGATAAGCTAGAGTAAAGTCCTTGGGATCTCTTCCAAGTTAAGATCCCCTTCCAAAAGCTCTAATCCAATTAGATCCATGTAAGTTAAAAACTAATTTAAGGTTTAGGTAAGATTAATACTGAATTCAAATAGCTCTATTTCAGCTTATAGACTGAAAGAGCTTTAAATGAGCTTATTAGCTTATTTAGGCGACTTAGCTTATTAAGAGAGCTTATGAAAAAGAAACTTGGAGAGATTTAGAAAAACTGAATTTCATTAATAAAAACTTGCTTACAGTACTTTTAAAGGAAAATTACAAGATTAAAACATCATTAAGCTAAGAATTAAAATTTAAGCTACACTAAATTAAAAACTACCACTTAAAAACTAGATATCGTGTGTGTGAGAGGTGAGGTCCTATTTATAGGCTGCCTTGGATCCTTCTAGCCTCTTGCCTTGCTCTCCAATCCTTTTAATCCTGGCCAATCATTTCTTCAATCATTTGAGCATCAATTGTGGCCGTTTGATCAAATTGTGGACACCTGAGGATTGCCAGCGTGTCATTCTTTGATGTGATGTTTGTGCTAGTTGTGTGAGTGATCCAAGAGCAAATCCCACTTAACTTTGTGCTTTTCTTGCTCTGACGTGTCCTTAGAGCTTGAGTGACCAATGATTTCCTCTTGATTAGACTAATTTGTCCTTGCCATTGTGTTTAGGAGCTCATGAATTGACTAACAAACCCTTTAATTCTTATTTGCCCTTTGTTTTACCTTAGATGGTGAAACGGGGGAAGAAGGTGAATAGTAACACCTTTCGCGCCCTTTTTTTGAACTGTTAAAACTGTTGGACTTTGGTATAAATAATTGCAAATTTTAGCCTTAGTGTTTCTTTTTCCCTTTCTCTAGTTATAAAGTAACTTCGAGAACTGCAAGTTTGGCTCTTGGTGAATTGTTATAAAGGACAGGGGCTAGGTGTACACCCCCAAAAATCATACAACGCATGTAGGCGAATACCACATGGGGGTGCTACTCAAAATACATAGGCAAAGGATACAATGAGAACCGAACCTCTAGTGTCATATGAAAAATAACATGTGATTAATCAAAATCTACATTTAATATGACATTGTCCATAAACTTGCATCACATGAAACTTTGAAATGGTAAAGACTCCAATGCACATCAAATAATCCAAGCATCTAATTCACCTGAGAAAAACATGCTTAAAAGTGTCAACATTAAAGTTGGTGAGTTCATAGATTAGTTTAAATATGAATGTAAGTTTCAACAAATATATTTATCCACTGTGTCATCACAGTACCATGTAAAATGTTTATAAAATATGCACGACCCATTTTATGTCACCAAAAGTACCAATATTATCCCAAAGATTTTATAAAGAATGCATGGTTAATTTAATGTCACCAAAATGTACCAATCTTATCCCAAAGATTTTTATAAATAATGCATGGTTAATTTAATGTCACCAAAATGTACCAATCTTATCCTAAAGATTTATTAAATAATGCCTGACAAATTTAATGTCACCAAAAGTACCAATTATGTATTTGTCGGGGGGCCCTATAGTCCCAACGTTATAATCCGACATGTTATAACGTTCGTTCCCAGTGATAGCTAGTCACCCGAACGGGGGTTGTCAATCCCGAATAGATCTATTTTATATCATTCGCGTGGACATCACGCTATAATGTTCGTTACCGGCGATAGCTTAATCACCCGAACAGGGATCCACACCCGAATAGATCTATTTCATAACATTCGCGCTCACCCTCCAAGTGATTTACAGTTCATGACGCTGTGACGTAGACTTGTATGTACCCAATTCGGGCAGTGATACAAATAATGTATTCCCATCATGGGTGTTCCCTCCAAGAACACCCGGGCAGTAATGATTGTTGGCCCCGCAGGCGCCAATCAAATCGTAATCCGACAATCATTTCAAAAGTAAAGTATGCATTTGTGACCAAAAATGAAGTCAAATAATGTATCCCATAGCGAGCTATGCAAATAAGTATGTAAACCAATTTGTAAACAATCCTGTAAATGCATTTGTAAATAGCATGTTCTCACCCCAAAAATATATGTAAAACCAGTAAAACATGGGGCTATAAACTCACCTTGATCAAAATCCCTTAAAACAATCACATTGTTATAAGATAACCGAGTAAGTATAAGAATTTGTAAACAAGCATGTATCCCCCTCGCGGGTTATAAAACATTCAAAATATTGAAAAGCGAGGCTATGAACTCACATTGATTAAAGATCACGATCAATTAAATCACAACTGAATCTGCAACGATCTCGACCACGACCTATAATTATGTCGTTTGATTATAACACATAATAAATACGACCAACGATGCGTACATCGTTACCACGAAATCATACATATTTTTATATGTATGTAGTCATATATACATGTGATGAGAAATCCACTTGCGCGTCTTTAAACCTTAACCCTTAGTATATTATATGAATATATACTATTTTCCGTCCAATATAACTTATCTCTAATATTTAAAGAAAGTTATTATTTTTAGACCTTCCGTTTCTAGAACCGAATAATGATCTTAAAACTATTAATTTAAATAATATATTAACCGACCTTTAGTTTTGACCCGCTATATCTCAACTTTTAAAACTGATAATCCTCGCGGCAGAGTAAAATGTCATTACGAACAACTTTCGTGTTTCGCCGAAAGGCTGAAACGGGCTCGAAAGTGCTCAAATCGTTTAATTAATAATCTGTCAGGTTTAATATATATTAAAATAACTTATTTTCTATTAAAGTGTATATTCCGATTTAGATCCAGTTTCTTCGTTATTGGGAGTTAGAAGTCCCGTTTTATGTCTAAACGTCCGTCAAAATATAATTTGTTATATTTTATAAACTAAAGTCTAACTTATCAAAGTCTCGAATTCCGAATCCCACATTCTATTTTCTGTTTTAAATTATCCGTTATATAAAGGCACTAAAGTCCATTTTCAGTCCAATTCTCGTCTAAAGCATATCTAATATCACTTATACATTAATATCAGTCCCGTTTTAATATTTATTTCATATTTTAACTAGACCGCGCAAGTTCTAATAATTTTCATCACATTATATATAAATCGATTAAATGAAACAATTTATATATTTTCGCGTTAACTAACTCACTTTATTTCGGTGACAACACACGACGCACCCTACGGCTGTTTTCGACAGCCGAAACCAACAGCCCCTCGGCTGTTTTACCAAACCAAACGCACCCTATGTGGGCTGCTGTCCGGAAACCAACCCGGACACACCCTTTGTGTTAAACCCTTAGCCAAACGCACCCTAATCTGTTACAAACCAACCCGCACCCTTTTTGCTTATTTAAAACAATTCCGGATGCACCCATGGTGCTTATAACAAACCAAAACAACCCTTTTGTGGTGCTGACCCGCGAACCAAACCCGACATCCAAACACCCCCGGCTGTCCCGAGCCTAGCCCGACACCCCGGCTGTCCCCGCTGTCAAACCCAACTCCGAACGCACCCTCACCGGGTTTTATACCCGGCTGTTACCACAAACCAACCCGACCTAACCCACAATAAAATGCCCCCGGCTGTTATGATACAAACCAAACGGACCCTAGGCTGTCCCAACAGCCAACCCGTCACATCCCCGCTGTCCCGACCCAACGCACCCTCGTCGGGTGTTATAAACCCACAACCAAACGCCCTTGTTGCTGTGAACCCACAAACCACAAACGAAACTCCTAAATTTGTTGCTAGCCCCAACTCCCCGGCTGTTAACACAAACCCATCCGCACCCTTGTTGGTTGTTATAACCATAACCCGAACCCAACACCCCTTCGTCGGTGGTGTTTCCCACCCGAACCAAACGGACCCTTCTTGGTGGGTTGACCACCAAAACACAACACACCCTTTGTAGTGGGTGGCTCTTGACCGTTTGCATCTTTAGCACATTTATCCTGGAAATCCGGAATACACACTTTTTTTTGTTTGAGTGATTTGTTTCGGAGTGTTGTATCATAATATTCTACCCGCATAAGAAGATGATGAGTGGGGGTTCAGGTGGGTGGTGTGGTATGGTGTGTGTATCGTGGGGTTGGTTGTGTGTTTGCTGTCTCTCTGTATGATTGATGATGTGGTAAGAGGAGAGTGATGTTGAAGGGTTGGGTTGGCGTTGTTGCTGTGGCTGCCGGATGGGGAGGGAAGACGGCGCGTGGAGGAGAGTGTATATGGGGATCGGGTAGATCGTTAGGTGGGGAGTAATTTTGGTCTTCGCCGGATATGTCCGCCGGAAAAGTTTTCCGGCGGCGGCGAGTGGTGGCCGGCGGCGGGGGAGTGGTGGCCGGATAATTGGGGAAGAAGAAGAGAGAGATGTATAAGTTTGAGTGTGTGTGTAAAAGATGGAAATGAAATGAAATGATATATAAATTTTATATATATATTAAACTAATGTGACAAGTTAAATAACTTGAGGGGTAAAAAGTGTAACATTTTTATTATACTTTTTGATAAAAGCGGTTCGGGACTCATTTGAGCGACTTAACGGATGATTCAAATCTCGAAACTTGCGCCTGTATTTTCTATCTTTTTCTGATAAAAATGAGTATTTTTTTGATATTTATCTTCGAAATATTTCTATAAACAATTAAACTAAAATAACTGTTATTCCTTTTATGAATTTCGGTTTCGCTTCGTCCCAGAATAAAAATGGATTTTGCAACTCGAAATAGGTCGAGTTTCAAAAAACGCTTTTAATTGAAAATGATGAATAATTATTTTAATATTTTTTAATAAATAAATATGATATCTAAATAAAAACAAAATTTAAATGTTTTTTGTGTGTCCGCGTTGTATATTGTTCGAATAATGTTTTGCGGTGCTGTTTAGCCTTTTTGGATCGTTTTCCATTGGTCTCGGGCCAAAACTAAAAAGTTGTCAGTGTATTGTTTTTTCCACATCAAATTGCTTTAGAGTACCGAGTCCGCTGAAACGTGATTTAGTTTGAATCGTTCTTATAAGTCATGCCAGACCATATAAAAGTCAAAGACTTGAATCGTCATTCAAGATTCGAATAAATTTCTCGGTTGTTACATAATATGTTGAGAAAGTGAACAAAGTCATAATACAGAAAATTATATTTTCATGTTCAAAAAAGTATTCCTAATGGTGATTTCACTAAATCAGCACATTATATTTATAAAAAAACTCATACATGAAAGCATAAAGGTTTATTAAAAAAGTCCTTATGTTGTTTGATGATGATGTGAGAAACAATTACTAAACCCGTTTGTTTAGTCTTAAAACCAAAAGCTTGCACTAAGAAAAACCTAGTTCTTCTCAGAAAACCCTAATCTTGCTTTTACTGGATAATACTTGAAAAAAGGTTAGCCAATGCTTGGATCACCGTTGAAATACCTTAGATGGATGTGTATAAGTGTGTATGGGTTGATATAAAATATTGCTAGTGGTTATTTGGATTAGAGTGCTTGATTCTTGCGTGGTCCAAGTATAGAGCTAAAAACAGGGGAGTATTTGTGATTTTTCTCCTAAGTGTTTATGGCATGTAAGAGTTATCTTGCTAGTTACTTGTATATAAATGTAAATCTAGTCAAAAGTTAAATAGTATGGCTAAAGGGATTGGCTCATGGTTATGTCTTGGTCAAAGGTATGGTAGGGTATGAGTGTTGCTTTAAAGAAGCATGGTGTTCATTAAAGAGGTATTGGGCCCCCCCCCCCCCCCCCTCCTTTGTAGTATTTGGACCAACGTGAAGAGTTTGGATATATCTTGTCGTTTTATTAATGCAAGAATTTCGGTCATTCTATATATGATTGTAGATGATATATTTGAAGGTAAATTTTATGTATTGGGTATAAAAGTGGGTGTATTTGTTGAGGCGTAAGAAGAAGTCTTTGGTGGTTCCGAGGTACTGCACTAAATTGATTTATCGCGAAACGTATACCGTTTTTACGTAACCGACAAAAATTAAATATAAAAGACTGCAGGTGATTTTTATTTCAACAAAAATAAAATATTGTTTATATCGTTGGTAAACATTGGTTATCGTTTAAGTGGGTCAATCGGTCTCGTAAAATAATATTTATACAAATTTAAAACTCATTTAAATTTATATAAATGGATTATAAAAAAATGTTTTGCCAAAAGTTTTATTGAAAACCGAAACAACACCTATTAATGGTCAGGAAATAGTGTATAAAATCATATTTCTCTTGTTTTAATATCGTTATGTGAAAAGTTTTTAGCTTACGCGATTTAATTGTGTGATGAGAATTCAAGTAAAACGCGCTTCACCGACGAGAGAAAAAAAAATAATAGTGAATTTTATGAAGTTCGGATTCATTGGTCAAAAATACGGGATTGTTTTACCAGTCCTTCCCCGTTTAAATGGAGCCTTGTCCTCTAGGCTCAAGTTGCGATACTTGACGAAGAAAGTACGGTGTTCAGAGAATAAGATGCGGATATTTTCTTCCGGGAAATAATGTTGATGAAGGGTGTAGTATAAGAATCAATTATTATTGTTATTAAAATATATATTTATATATTTTTTTTTTTACTATGGAACAGTAGCCCACCAACGGTTAATTTTCCCTGTAAATACCAAATTTTCTCCTCCATTCTCCATACAACCACTTATCTTTCACTTAAATTTTCTTTTATCAATTCTCAAAAATTGTTGCACATCATCACGAAAAAAAAATCTTGTCGATGGCGACGCTATAGCACTCGGCATTTATCTTGCCCTTACTTCCCATTCAAGAAGGATCTCTGTATTTGGCAATGGTTCTAGCGGTTCCGTTGCCGGTTATTATCCTTGCTTTTGGCGTGGATCTATGCTTGAAGGGATTGATACTATGTTAGGGGTTTATGAGTTGTAATAAAACTTGTATTTCTTTTATGTTATTATGGTAATTTGATTTCTAAGATACTAAATGGATGTTGTGGGCAATAATTCTTTTTGTTACCCTTATTTATGCCTTTCGATTATTTTCTTACCTCGCTTGGTAACTCGTTTGCATTTCTACTTTTAAATTGATTTAAACTTGGGTGTTTGTTTAAATTTTATTGTGCGACAAAGGCTCGGATCTAGTGGGTTTATTTGTTCCCTTCAGCTTTTGTGTCAGTTGTAACATTTTCCTCTTTAGTGAGGATTTTCATTCCTATGATGCATTACCAATATAAGTTATATGGCATTGTGTCAATGTTGAATAGGTGATTTAGTAATTTCCCTAATGGCGAGCAAATTTGATAGCGAATTGTCCTAAGGCGACCTAAGTGATGTGTCTTGGTTCGTGGCTTAGGGATTTTGGTATAAAATGATGTCGGCTTTATAGTTAAGGTGTGTTAGTAAGGTCTGCTTTTGTTGTTATGGTTACTAATTCAATTCCTAAAGTAAAGGTCTTAGTAATACGTACACAAAAACTTGATATTATTAAAAGGTGTTTCTTGATAAGTAGTTTTGAAGATGACTACTCTCAGCCAATGGGCATGGTCTTCATGAATTATAATTGGTGATAAAAAGTTATGTATATTTGAGGACTAACGATGCATGCTCATTTTGTTAATATAGTGTTATGTTTTCACGAGATTTGTAGTGTGGTGACCTTGTATAACTAAAATAGAGATTTAAATTACATTGGCGAAATGAAAAAGCCTGCATGGCTAAATTGAATGATGTATCGTGAAAGAGAAAAAAAAAATGCTCTTATATGATATGGGTATCTTCAGTATAATACCAGTTATTGGTGATCAAGGATGCAAATGAGAAATGTGGAGGAAGTACGCAATTAATCGAAGTGAGTAATATTTTATATAACGGGACCGATACAAGGTAATTGTTGGATGTCTAGGTTTGACGTAAGCGAGCGAAATCATAGCCAATATGTATTAATACGCATTATCCATTAATAGTATAGGGATGCCATCAAGAGAGGCTTTTATAAGTTATCCTGGGAGAAGCAAGCGCGATGAGATCGGATAAATCAAGGAAAGACTCTATATTTTGGATAAAACATGGTCATTAGTCTAGATTTTGAAAACGACCTAGTTTCTCTATGACTTCAGCTCTGATACCATCTGTAACACCTCCAAATCTGTACAACCAGCGGAATGGTAAGGTTGGGGTGCTTACTTCAGGGCAACAAAACACAAAGTCCACGGAAAACGGACCTTAATTATGTACGTTTTATATAAGTTCATATTTGTTATTTAATAAAAGATCAGAGTTGCAACAGGTTTCCATTTATAATGTATTTAGAAAACATTGTCAAAAGTTTGTCAAGTAGTACCTCAAGTTATTAAGCCTTCAAAAATTTATTATTTATCCTGTCGGCGACTCGATTGCTCTCAGATGCTCCACTAGGCAAAATAGTAACCTGTAAATACATGCTAAAACGTAACAATAATGTGGTGAATTCATAGGTTTAAGTAAAAAGCGGTATTGAGATAATTAAGAAATATTTTAGAAGAAACGTAGCTGTTTACAACATTTTAATAAGTGTTATTTCGAAATCCCATCCGAAATCCAAGTAGTGATTCTGTAAATAAAGAAGTATTTAAAAAGTGGACCACATGATCGAAGTAAATGGTTGGGCACTAGTACATTTATTCCGAAGTCCAAAACATGTAATGTAGACAAACGGGAAAAACACATTCACCCAGCTTAAGTATATTAATTGCATATGCTCATGGACACCGAAGCCTTAACTAGATTTGTGCCCCAATCAGAATATAGGATGCTTGCCAACACCCTAACATCTCTCAATGTTAAATGCACCCGATCAAACTAGTGACCCAAGGAAGGGTGGGGGTTGTTAGTCCCGATAGATCTATCCATAACACCAGCGCTCACTATAATAGCAATTAACGGTTCATGATAATAGGGACTTCACGGCAATAAGGTAACTTAGGCATTAATAATCAGGCAGTAATCTGGATAGCATACACTTTGAAAAACACTTGTGTCCAATAGTAAAACAAGCAATGTAATTCACCCCGTAGATTTTGTAAAACAATTGTAGAAAAAGGGGGCTATGAACTCACAAAGTATTGAAAGGTAATTATGCTGTAGTAAAATATACAAGTTTGTAAACGAGCATGTATTCCCCTCGCGGGTTTATAAAACATTGAAAAGATTGAAATGCGAGACTATGAACTCACCTTGATGTTGCAGAGCAACTTGCAGAGATGCACATAATAAGCACAACACAAATGGAAGACGAAATGGCTCGACCAGAAGATGCAGCTTAACTGAACGGCTAAGACCCACTAGCCTAGGATGATGAATTTGGGTTTCCCGATGAATGGTTACGTCAACGCGACACGTTGATAAAAGATTTAGATTTAATGTTGTAATTTCTTGGTGGTTGGTTAAATAAATAAATTAAAAATGTATGAACAGTGTGTAATATATTCTATATATATTACATATGAAAAATAAACCATTGTATAACTCGTACCGCGAATTATATAATAAAGACAGACAACTCAAGGATTAATGTAACGTATATAATACTTTGCAAGTATTATATAAAACGTGTGAGTAAATAATTTAAACCAATTATTTCGA
Source organism: Tanacetum coccineum (assembly GCA_026074375.1). NCBI lineage: Eukaryota > Viridiplantae > Streptophyta > Magnoliopsida > Asterales > Asteraceae > Tanacetum > Tanacetum coccineum. The sequence continues at coordinate 4,961 of BQNB010086353.1, read as the reverse complement.
CAACTCATTTAATTATTAAAAAGTCCTTGTAGACACACGTCTTTAAGTTATAAATTAAACACACGACGTTTGTAAAACTTTTACAATAGTTATGGTGTTACCTTCTAGCTGAAGATTATAAAATATAAAATAATATTTTATAAACTTATATTTCGTTTCCCCGGGTCGTGTCTAAAATGGTTATCTCGATATAAAAGTATAATTTTCGACCGTTTATTCGGTTATTGTATAATACAAATTATTATATCTTAAGTATGTAACTTAGTCCCCTTTTATCGATTTCTAAAACAATATCAGTTCTTGTGAATCCTTGATAAGTATAGAAAATTATAAAATTTTCGTCATGACTTTCCCGTTTATACAGCGTTTCCCATATACGCAAAACTCAACGTTTTCCCTTAAATCAATATAAGTTGCAATTATTCTCATGTTTAAATATATAAATATTTCTATATATATATATATATATCTAAACTTAACCAAATTAATAAATATTACATTTAAATTAACCATTAACCACCATTTATGACAAGATTTTATATTTATAAAATCTTAAATTATATTTATTAGTTTATTGTTATTTATACCATATGCACCCTTTGTGCTTGTCAGATATACCAAACGCATCCCGTGTCGGTTTGTACTAAACCAAATCGCACCCCTTTCTTGTCATAATCAAACTAAACGCCCCTTGCGGCTGATCTAACAACCAAACGCCCTATGTGGGTCGTTTCTAAACCCAACGCACCCTAAAATAAGAAACCAAAACGCACCAAGTTATGAGTAATACCATTGGCATTACAAACTCTCAAAAATTGCCCACTTCTTATCAAATTCTCTACCTGTGGTCGGGAGGTTTCTTATTGATATCTCTATGTGCATCCATAATTGGTTTTGGATTTTCTGACTATAATATTTACGAAGTGATCAAATAGCTTCGGTCTTATCCTTATGAAATCTAATTCAAAGTATACCTTGAATAGTCATCTACTATGACTAGGGTGTAACGGTTTCCTCCTAACTCGCGTACGACGGATTGGACCGAGAGATCCATATGGAGAAGTTTCTAAGCATTGTCGTTTGAGACTACACTTCTTAGCTTTTGGGGGTGTGGGGGAAAAAAAACTTTTTAAAAGCGTGACTTGTTTTTCCTATTTTGCAAGCATCACAAAAGTGTTTATCAAACTTAAGCTTAGGTAAGTTTCTAACTAAATCCTTAGAGGCCAACGATTGGATGAGACGCATATTTGCGTGTCCTAATCTCTTATGCCACAAAGGTGGAATTTTCATCAATGTTGGTATAGACAAATTTGATCCTTAGGCTTATTTCCTAATTTCATCACATATAAGCATTTCTTCCTAATACATTTACCTATGACTTTACCGTTCTTAGTGATTTCACTATCATGTTCAGAGAAAGTTACTTTACACTTATTATCACATATGTGTCCTATACTAAGCAAGTTAAATCCTAAGTTATCAACATGTTGTACATTATCTATTTTGAGGGTGTTATTAGAAATCGTACATTTGCCAATGATGTTACCATGAAGATTACTATAGAAAATGACATTACCTCCATTTGTTTGCCTTATTAGGCTGGAAGAAGAGTTTCGGTTGCCCATATATGTTTAGATAATCCGCAATCTTGATCCATTTTCTTCGGGCTCAAGTCGGATCCAAGGCATATCTATTTATATAAGACAACACTTCAAATATTGGCCACCAATATCTCATGGTCCAAAGTTGTTAGTGAAAACATCCTTTGCATTTGATGCAATTGGTTGGGATGTGAGAATGGAAGACACATTTCCTATGGCATGTAACTTTGACGAGGAAAGTTGTTCCAATGTTCTGGAAATCCATGGGTTGGTTTTGTTGACCAACATGTCTTTTAGGTTGCGGTGTTTTAGGACGAGAGTAATTATTATTGACTCTTCTAGGAGGTGGAGTTTTAGATTTAAGGTTAGGTTTCGAAAATTCAACTCCAGGTTTTGACAATGGCTTATAGAGTTGTTTAACTTCATTGTCACTAGCAACGGGAACTTTGACTTTGTTTACAATTATGTGTTTTGGTCTAGGACCCAAAATGGATTTTTGAAAAGACACAGTTTTCTCAGATCCAGGCATCACTGGTGGCGGCAAAACTTATTATCTTTAATAAAAGTAAGAATGAAACTCACACCAATAGCGAGTTACGTGCATACGTTTTAAGACGTCGCAGTTGTCATAGTGTACGTGCCAGTAACATGGAGAGTAACTACGCGGAGAAGTCTACACTTTATTGAAGTTTTATGCGGCTCTTAATGCGAGACAATTTTAGAGATGGAGCGGTCATCATGAGAAAAAAAAAATATCTTCGTCTTGTAAGTTATTGTGTAAGGCTTAAATTTCGCGGTCAAATTTTTTTAGGAGGGTAGATTTATAACATCCAAGAAATTTAAATAATTTAGTAATATATACGTACCCGTTCAAAAAAAAGAGAACTTTAACGTAACGTTCACATCTTTTGTTAGTTGTTTCGCAAAAAATTTATGATTCGTCTAAATTTCGAGGACGAAATTATTTTTTAAGGGTGGTAGAATTATAATACCCCTAAAATAATTTAGGCATAATATTAGTATTCTTAGTAAGTATTTGTATTGATACAAATGAATAATTAACATATATGTTATGTTTGACATTTTTAATACCAAATTATTAACAAGTATGTTATGCCTGCGTTTATAATAACTAATTATAGTAAATGGATTTTGAGTTTTTAAATTGACAACTGTTACAAGGAAATCGAAAGGCGTCATTTCTAAACTATGGAAGTCTCAAACCAATATATACGGAATGTTTGACTGTAACTAAAAATTGGTAATAGATGAAGATTGAGTCATACGTATATATTACAAGGATCCATATGATTTATATCTTGTGAATATCTCACAAACAAAATAGAAGATTGCCTATTATTCTAAACTTATCAAATATATGAAACTTAACATATTTCTTCCGCACCACGCGTTTCGAAAATTAAATGGTTTCTTCCCCACGTCCATATATATACTAAATAAATTCTCTATTTTTTTAAGATTTCTCTAAACAAAAACAAATAAACTTCACTCCAAGCAAAATAAAACCAACAGGTTTGAGTGTTTATCGAGATCGGAGGGCGGTTGCGGTTCACGTCAGAATTGTCTGAGTTCGGTGTTTGTTTGGGTTTGTTATATCGTTCGTGTTCGTTAGAGGTTTTGGTTCGCGATTGGCGCGTTGCGTGATCGTGTATGTTTGGTTAGGGTTCAGTTGTGTTTCTCTAAATCTTGTGTACGTGTACGTGTTCGGGTTTCCAGATTTGATCGTTCTTTGTTTAGCCTACAGGTACATTCTTGGTCCATCTTTTAATCGAGAGTTAAGCGATCTGTGTCAACTACTTATGAAACATGTATCTTGGTTGTTGGTTCTGTACGTCAACCAACAAGAAGAAGAGTTGTGTTGGTGTGGCTCAAACTAATTATATTCAAAAGTTAAAACCTTTACATGGAAATGTCTTTATAAAAATAATATACATGTTAGTTGGAAAAAAAAAGATGATACGATCTGACAAACAGTAGCTTTTTATTGAAAGGGTGTCTAAGTATACGATGAATTGAGCAAAACAAAGGTAAAGGAAGCGTAACCCAGTTTGAGTTTTTGAGATTAATATTTGAGTATTGAAAGAACTATTAACCACAAATATGTGATGTTCGAGTACATTAAAGGTAAAAAAAATAATTAGTTCAATCATTATTAATTAGTAGTGGGTAACTTATGTAGATCATTCGACGTGAAATAAATTCATAGTTTGGTTAAGCGTTGGGTTTGGCTGGCCAAGGTACGGATATTCTTTACCTCTTCTCTTTACTGTTGTTATGATTAACGGTTCTTCCGTTTGCGTTGACTATTCGTATAGATATATCTACTCTCTTTTTAAGCTTCAATTATTCGTACGGATATTCTATCTTTCACTCACGATACATATTATTTTCTTGTTTGTTCATTTGGTCGCTTTGTTGGCTCTTTCGTTTGCATTTCTTATTCGTACATATATTCCGTGCTTTTAGTAAGGACACCTCATGACTTGATTCTCATTTATTTTAGCTACTTTGTTTCATTTGATATTCCGTCTGATTTAATATTTGTTGATATTCTGTTTGATTTGATATTCGCATTCATGATTCCTTTAATCTTTGTTTGAATATGATAATTAGATCTGTTATCTTGATTGAATTATTGGTGACTTGTTCAGTTTGCTTAAATCTTTGCCCGGGCTATTTGAACTAGTCATGGAGGTACCATGACCATGTCTTTGATGCACCAATGGCATGACACTATCCGTGGCGGTGTGATTAATCCACGACGTTCCCTTTTTAAATGATGACCTTTGATTATTATTAGCTTACATATGTATGTATACTCGTCATTGTACTTGAGTATATGGATATGACTTTGTTTTGCAGGGAGCGTATGGATGCATCCTAGGTACTTTGTTCCGTTCAGTTCAGGTCAATGGTTGTGTGTGTGCTATACACCCCATATCACATTTTGTACATCAGGAGTCAAAAATCCTGTGTACAACTTATTATGTGGCTATATGATTATATCTGTTTAGGGTCTATTCATGTATCATGTTTAGACATTTATCTGAGCTCGTGGGCATTCCTTTGTTATTCTCGATTCTTATTCATTTGATTCATATTTCGTATGATATTTATTTAGCAGGTTCTCGTGATTTGTTTCATTCATTCTTTTGTCTTTTTCCCTCATTATTATTATATCTGTTCACTATGCGTTAGCTCAGTCGCATTTTCTTTTCCTGCGGTAGGTAATAAGCAGGAAGTTGGGTTTTGAGTGTTGAGAGTAGGAAGCTCTTAAATGACCGAACCTTGATAGATTCCCTTGTTTGGATTTGTGTTTAAGACTTATTTCGTTGGAAG